>VIAB01014207.1:30404-55283 GCA_009801035.1 Oophaga pumilio | reverse complement strand
GCCGGTCCCTGGTGCAAAAAAGGTTGGGGACCACTGCTTTACAACATCCAGCCATTGGACCTTTCCTACCCTCCTTCTGAGTGCATTAAAATCTGCCTTTCTGAAGTCCAACCTTAAAGTCTGAGTCCTCGCTGGTCTTCCTCGTCTTGTAATCCAACATTCGAGAATAGAATGATCTCTGCTTCCTAAATTCCCAGCCACCGTTACTTCCTCAACCATTTCCTCGTTGGTAAGAATTAGGTCCAAGATTGCATATCTTCTCGTTTTCTCTTCTACCTTTTGAAAGATAAAGTTATAAGCAAGAGAAGATAAGAATTTTTTGGACTTGTTACTTTTGCCTGAGAGAGATTCCAACAAATATCTGAAACTCAACCTCTCCAAAACTGAACTTCTTCTGCTCCCGCCGTCTACTAACCTCCCTAAATCTGACATTTCCCTCTCCGCGGGCGGCACCATAATAACACCCCGGCAGCAGGCTCGCTGTCTGGGTGTTATGTTTGATACCAATCTCTCCTTCGCCTCCCATATACAATCTCTTGCCCGCTCTTGCCGCCTACACCTAAAGAACATCTCTAGAATCTGCCCTTTTCTCACCATGGAAACAACAAAAACCCTCACTGTAGCATTGATCCACTCCCGCTTGGACTACTGCAACGCTCTATTACTTGGCCTCCCCATTACTTGACTACCCCCTCTCCAGTCCATCCTTAATGCAGCAGCCAGGGTCATCCATCTGGTTAATCGGTACTCGGACGCGTCCGCTCTTCGCCAGTCCTTACACTGGCTGCCCATTCATTATAGGATCCAATTCAAAGTACTTGTTCTCACCCACAAAGCTCTCCACAGTGCAGCAACCCCTACATCTCCTCCCCATTTCTGTCTATCGGCCTAACCGACTGCTGCGCTCTGCAAACGACTTTCGACTAACCTCTGCACTAATCCGTACCTCCCACTCCCGACTCCAAGACTTCTCCCGCGCTGCGCCAATCCTCTGGAATGCTCTACCCCAAGAAATTAGGACTATCCACAATTTGCATGGTTTCAGGTGCTCCCTCAAAACACATTTGTTCAGAGCGGCCTATCACATTCACTAATCAAAGTCATTCTATGTGTAAGTGTGTGTGTGTAGCCCATTCACTATCTCCATCCATCCCTCACTCCCTCAAGATGGCTGGACCATCATTGTAAATGCACCATTGTATATATACACCTGTACTTTGTATCTCCCCCACCTCATTGTAGATTGTAAGCTCTCACGAGCAGGGTCATCTTATTTTGCTTTAATTATTGTATTGTTAACGTTGTTACTTATGACTTATGTTTTGAAACTGTTAAACTGTAAAGCGCTGCGGAATATGTTGGCGCTATATAAATAAAGATTATTATTATTATATGGTTAAATCTCCCATGATCACTATGTCATACTTATTTGAGAACAGAGACATCTGATGCAAAAAGAGTTCATCCATATCTTCAGTTCTTGTTCTGCTGTCATTTCTGTCATTTTGGATGATATTTATTTGTTATTTTATTTTTTATTCTCATTTAGAACTGTTGTAAGTGTAATCCACCAAAAATAAACTCTGCAACATGGAACTAATCACTACCAGACCCAAAGTGACATGATGTAGGGCTTCCAATTCTGATGGGACCTTCCACGTGAACATGGAGAAATCCATTGTGTCTCATGACATGTTCTGTGCACAAAGCATCTGTTGCCACTTGTTTATTCTCTATCCATTACACCTCATAGTTCAGATCCTGCTCTATTTTTATTTGCATTGGAATTAAACTTTTACTTCCAAAACTACGTCAGTCCCTTACCAAGACTGAATGTCCCCAACTCCTAAATTAATCAGAAACTCATATTAATCACAATGAACATCTTCAGTATTGATCTGAGGAGAAATAGGTGCTTTACTGTGGTTACATGTAATAAAATTATTTTACAAAGTAATTCACTCACGATGTGTATTCTTATAAACATCTGGTAGGATGCAAGCTCTTATGTGCTCAACAACCAAACAAGAAAATATACAGGACTGCATGATGAGAGTGTGATATGCAGACATAACAAGACTATACATGTTTTCTTGTTTTAGAAGATGTAATCATAATTGTTAAATTAGAAATTTTGCAAAAGCAATACTTGTGTTACACCAGGCTTTTTTTTTCTTTTTTTTTACAATATCCTGTCTATAAAGAACTTTGACCATAAAAAGTATGCAATGAAAAGAGTCATTACATGGAAAAGAAAAAGGTCATATAACTAGAGTTGAGCACATTTTTCAAAATTCGTTTCCGATTACGATCAGCGGCGAATATTGTTTTTGCAATATTCCCAGAACATAATTGGAGTCAATGGGAGCAGAAATAATCAAATATGTTCAGAACTGATCATCAAACATAAATTCAGCACAAGTAGGGTTTGAAGAAACCAGGGATTGAAGCTTGAGGAGGACAAGTTGCATATTCCAGGTGCCTTCTGGGAAAAACGAAGAGTCTCCCTTAGCAAGAGGATCATTGGGTACAGCCGGGATCAGCTGCTTGGAAAGCATCGCTGAATTTTTGAATCTAGGACATTATTGCAAGTAAGCTTGGCTGATTGAGTAGATTACACAAGAAGGAAAAAACTCAGCAGATTACACAAGAAGGTTACACACAGTAGATTACACAAGAAGGAAGACACACAGCAAGTCAGCAGGATCTAGGAGCAAGCAACATGGCAGTTATGACAACCTACATGGTGAGCTGCAACATGTGCTACGACCAGAAGAAGAATCCAACTTCACCTGCCAGAAGTGTAGACTACTGGCCCTTTTAGGAGAAAAGGTGCGGAGTCTGGAAGAAAGAATTGCAACTTTGAAACTCATCAAAGAAAATGAAGACTTCCTAGACAGAACAGAAGCATCTCTACTGGTCACAGAAGGTGAAAAAAGTGTCAGAGAACCTCCAAAAGCAGACGAGTGGAAGCATGTGACCAAAAGAAGCAAGAAGACCATGGAGACATCACCAACCACACAACTGAGAAACCGATACCAAGGCCTTGTGGAGGACGAAAAAGGCACACCTAAGGATGAGGCACTACCAGCAAGCAAAGAAAAGGGCACACAGCAGCACCCAGAAGTGACAACAAAAAGTACAGAAAAGAAGCGAAGAAGAGTGGTAGTGTCACGCTGTCTAATGAGATGTAACAATGTCAGTAAACTATTCTTACAGGGACAACACTCTAAACAACATACAGTTTAGCAACTTCAACATGTAAGTATAGAATAGATTTACCTGACACGATATCCGTTGCACTCAGGGATAATCTTGAGGACTTGTAAAGCTGTAACAGGAAAGAGGTGGACCGGGGTCTAACCTGACCCTAAACTGGGGTCCTAACTAATCCCTCACCTTGGAGGTACTGATAATGGTTGAGAGGTCCAAGTCTCCAGCCTAATCCTGTCTCCTATCAATCCCTGAATACCACCACAGGGATATGGGCAGATAACAACTAAATATACAATTTAAACATATAAGACAGACAGGAGTAAACACAGACTTGCATACACACACAAGCATAGAAGAAACATAAATGGTCTGGGATATAAAACTCTAAGCAATGTGAGCTAAATTAACTAAGGAGAACTCAACTAGAGTCTATACAGGTTCAGTCCTATCTGTGGTCTGCATGGAGATTTCACTGGCAACTCCCAAAGCAGACAACCAGGGATTTAAAGGAAACCAATCAACAAATAATCAATTGCAGCTGGGAGAAACTGCACCCAGTGCCAGAACCGAGCACAGACAGAATTAACTCCCTAACTGCCAAAACACAAAGAAACAGCTACTCAGCTGTGAGAAGTCAGAATGTGCAACCGCGACGATCTTCGTGGCGATGCACACATGACAGGTAGTGATGGGAGACTCACTACTGAAAGGCACAGAAGCACCCATCTGCAGACCTGACGTAACCGCAAGAGAAGTATGCTGCCTTCCAGGTGCGAAGATCAAGAACCGATAGAATACCAAAGCTCATCAGTTCCAAGGACCTCCACCCATTTCTACTGATACATGTTGGCACCAATGACACGGCAAGGAAGGACCTACCGACAATCTGCAAGGACTTTGAAGACTTGGGGAAGAAAGTAAAGGAACTGGATGCACAGGTAGTTTTTTCTTCTATCCTTCCAGTAGATGGGCATGGCACCAAGAGATGGATGGAACATGATCCTTGATGCGAACAACTAGCTAAGACGATGGTGCAGGCAACAAGGATTCGGATTCCTGGACCATGGTGTGAATTACCTGTACGACGGACTCCTCGCCAGAGACGGACTACACCTCAACAAAGCTGGGAAACACACATTCGCCAGAAGACTCACTACATTCATCAGGAGGGCGATAAACTAGAAGAAGAGCAGACGGAAAGAAAAACGTTAGACACGAACATGAAGCCAGAAATAATACTGATGAAGGATATGAGGTGCGGCAAAGAAGACCCAAGAGAACATACTCGGAAGGGATGTAAGAAAATTTCTAAAACAATCCACAGGTAGGAGATTAGAACCAAACAAAATCCTCTAAACTGCATGGTCGCAAACACCAGAAGCCTGACAAACAAGATGGAAGAACTAGAAGCAGAAATATCTACAGGTAACTATGACATAGTGGGAATAACCGAGACATGGTTAGATGAAAGCTATGACTGGGCAGTTAACTTACAGGGTTACAGTCTGTTTAGAAAGGATCGTAAAAATTAGAAAGTAGGAGGTGTTTGTCTTTATGTAAAGGCTTGTCTAAAGTCCACTTTAAGGGAGGATATTAGCAAAGGAAATGAGGCTGTCGAGTCCATACGGGTCGAAATACATGGAGGGAAAAATAGTAACAAAATTCTCATTGGGGTCTGTTACAAACACCCAAATATAACAGAAATAATGGAAAGTCTACTACTAAGGCAGATAGATGAAGCTGCAACCCATAATGAGGTCATTGTTATGGGAGACTTTAACTACCCGGATATTAACTGGGAAACAGAGACCTGCAAAACCCATAAAGGCAACAGGTTTCTGCTAATAACCAAGAAAAATTATCTTTCACAATTGGTGCAGAATCCAACCAGAGGAGCAGCACATTTAGACCCAATACTATCTAATAGACCTGACAGAATAACAAATCAGCAGGTCGTCGGGCATCTAGTAAATAGCGACCACAATATTATACAGTTTCACTTGTCTTTCGCAAGGGGGACTTGTCAGGGAGAAACAAAAGCACTGAACTTTAGAAAGGCAAAGTTTGACCAGCTTAGAGATGCCCGTAATTTGGTTGACTGGGACAATGTCCTCAGAAATAAGAATACAGATAATAAATGGTAAATGTTTAAGAACATCCTAAATAGGCACTGTAAGCGGTTTGTACCTTGTGGGAATAAAAGGACAAGAAATAGGAAAAACCCAATGTGGCTAAACAAAGAAGAGGGGCAATTAACAGTAAAAAGAAAGCATTTAAACTACTAAAGCAGGATGGCAACGTTGAAGCTCTAAAAAACTATAGGGAGAAAAATACTTTATCTAAAAAACTAATTAAAGCTGCCAAAAAGGAAGCAGAGAAGCACATTGCTAAGGAGAGTAAAACTGGTAGAAGGTTTACACAGTTTACACACTATCGATATTTGCAGATGATACAAAACTATGTAAAGCAGTCAATACAAGAGGAGATAGTATTCTGCTACAGATGGATCTGGATAAGTTGTAAACTTGGGCTCAAAGGTGGCAGATGGGGTTTAACAATGATAAATTTAAGGTTATACATATAGGAAGAAGGAATCAATATCACCATTACACACTGAACGGGAAACCACTGGGTAAATCTGACATGGAGAAGGACTTGGGGATCCTAGTTAATGATAAACTTACCTGGAGCAACCAGTGCCAGGCATCGGCTGCCAAAGCAAACAGGATCATGGGGTGCATTAAAAGAGGTCTGGATACACATGATGAGAGCATTATATTGCCTCCGTACAAATCCCTGGTTAGATGTCACGAAGTGACTGTCCTAGTGTGACACGACCCAACGGTTGGTCAGTCGCCAAACAGCACAACACACAAAGGAACACCAGGGACACAATTACAATGGTAGGCCTTGGGTTAGGGAACGGAAGACTGGACACCTCCTGCACTCACCTAAGGATGTGCCCTGATCTCCCCATCATCCCTATACAGGTTCTTTCACCTCGTAGACGAGCAGGATACCTAAACCCTCACTTACCCTGCACTAATCCATAAATAGGGAGCTGGCAGGTGAGCGGCACTAGTCCCACCACTGCACTAAGACAACACAGGGGGGCGAAACAGACAACAAAGAGTATGGGGAACAAAAATAACACTTAGCTTTCTCTGCTGCAATGCACTGCACAGCAGAGTAAGGCACCAGATCAACAGTATTCAGCCGCAGCACCACTGCACCAGAAAGCTCCTGCCTCCAGCTCGGTTGGTTTCCAAAAGGAGCTGTATCACCAACCGTCAGCTGATGCATCAGGTGACCTTTTAAGGATGGTGGGAGTGGTCACCACCCATATCAGCAGAACTAGCAGCAATGCAGTTACACCAGCAGGCCACCGGGGGGGAAAACAGACATTAACCCCTCCATGACCTGAAAGAAAAAAGTTTTAAAATGAAAAGCCAGTTCTGCTACAGATCAAAAAATGGATTGTGACAGTACCCCCTTTTCAATGAGGGGCCTCTGGACCCTCAACACCGGACCTCACCAGAAAACAACCTATGGCGAGGACGCCTTGATCCACCAGAGTTCACCTCGGCGGTAACCTGACCCCTCCTCCTAAGAGGAACAAACATGCCCCCACACCATGGTGAACCGCAGGCAACCCTGATTGGGAACCAACTCCTCCCACCTGCATGGGTTTGTCTGCCTGTACCGGTATGTCCTCCTCCCTAGTAAGGACTACAGGGGGTACATTTTGTGTATGCCTCTCCCTCAAGCGTCTATCCACCCAGATGGAAAGGGACATGGTGGCCTCCAACGACCTGGGAGCGGCGTACTGCACAAGAGTGTCCTGCAACCTTGGAGACACACCCTGAATAAAATGACTCCTATGGGCAGGATCATTCCACCGTGTGTCAGTGGCCCACCTCCTGAACTCTGAGCAGTTCTTAGCCGGCCGGCCACCCTGCTTGATCTTACAGAGTCGGGATTCTGCCAGGGAGACGCCATCAGGATTTCCATACACCAGCGCCAGAGCCGCGAAAAACTCATTCACTGACCGTAGAGATGGTGAATCGGCCAGCAGGGAGAAGGCCCAGGATTGAGTATCACCCTTAAGAAAGGATATGATGATTCCCACCCATTGCAGAGAAATAAAAAGCGATCAAAAAATTTTATGTGCCCAAAAATGGTACCAATAAAAACGTAAACTCTTCCCACAAAAGACAAGATCTCACATGACTCTGTGGGCCAAAATATGGAAAAATTATAGCTCTCAAAATATGGTGATGCAAAAACTATTTTTTGCAATAAAAAGCGTCTTCTAGTGTGTGACAGCAGCCAAACATAAAAACCCACTATAATGCCTCTTTCACATGTCCTGATATTTCCGGTACCGGAGATGTCAGTGTCCGTGTGTGTAATACTTGCGGCACACGTGTGGCATGCGTGTGCCGCATCAATACCACAAGGACGGGCGCCAGGAAAGAAGCGCTACAGTAAGCGCTGTTCCCCGACGCCGAGTGCTGAACATGGCTCTCATCATTCGGCACAAGAAGGGGAGAATGATGAGAGTTACATTTAAGTAATAAAAGAGACTGCAGGTGGCAGCTGATGGGGCTATTACTCCCATCAGTCTACCCCTGCTGCTAATAACAGTGACAGCAGGAGCGGCGGATGGGAGTATTCATCTGCCGCTCCTGCGCTGTAAATAAATAAAGTAATTAAAAAAACGGCGTGGGTTCCCCCTATTTTTGATAACCAGCCAGACAAAACTCACAGCTGGGGGCTGCAACCCTCAGCTGTCAGCTTCAGCAAGGCTAATTATGAAGAATAGAGGGGCCCCCGTGCTGTTTTTTTTAAATTATTTATGATGAGACCCATGTTCAGCACCCGGTGCCGGGGAACAGCGCTTACTGTAACGCTTCTTCCCCGGTGCCAATGCGTGTCACATGGATGACATCCATGTGTGTTATGCGTATGCACGTGTGCTGGATGTTTTGTGGCCCGTTCTGACATTGAAAAATGGACATGTCAGTGTGCTTTGCCCACGGACACAAGGTACGTCGAAACACACTGACATGTGCACAGACCTATTCACTTGAATTAGCAATAAGCGCTCCGTTCCTCCCGAGTCTCTCCGCATGGCTAAGTATCACTGTACAGCCACATATGGGGTATTGCCACGTTCAGTACAAATTGTGGGACAAATTTTGTTGCCATTTTTACCCACTTCTTGTGTGAAAATTTAAAATCTTTGACTAAAACAAAATTTTGCTGGTAAAAATGTATTTATTTTGTCCTCACTGCCCAATGGTATAAAATTCTGTGACACACCCATGGTGTCAATATGATCACTGCACCCCTAGATGAATTCATTGAGAGGTGTAGTTCGTAAAATGGGATCACTTATGGGGGGTTCTGCTGTTCTGGCATCTCATGGGCTCTCAGAGTGGGTCATGGCACCTGCAAACCATAACAGTAAAATCTGGCACTTCTTCCCTTCCGAGCTCTGCCATGCACCCAAACAGTATTTTACCCTCACATATGGGGTATCAGCATACTCAGGACAAATTGAACAACAACTTTTGGGGTCCAATTTATCCTGTTACCCTTGGGAAAATAAAAAATTGAAGGTATAAAAATCATTTTTGTGAAAAAAAATATGATTTTTTTATTTTTATGTGCTCACCACACATCTAGATAAGTTCCTTAGGGGATCTAGTTTCCAAATGATGTCACTTGTGGGGGGTTTCCACTGTTTAGGCACATCAGGGACTCTCCAAATGCAACATGGCATCCGATCTTAATTCCAGCCAATTTTGCGTTGAAAAAGTAAAACGGCGCTCCTTCCCTTCCGAATTCTGCCATGCTCCCAAACAGTGGTTTACCCCCACTTATGGGGTATCAGCATACTCAGGATAAATTGCTCAACAACTTTTGGGGTCCAATTTCTCCTGTTACCCTTGGGAAAATAAACAATTGGGGGCAAAAAGATCATTTTTGTGAAAAAAATATGATTTTTTATTTTTACGGCTCTACGTCATAAACTTCTGTGAAGCACTTGGGCGTTCAAAGTGCTCACCACAAATCTAGATAAGTTCCTTATGGGGTCTAGTTTCCAAAATGGTGTCACTTGTTGGGGGTTTCCACTGTTTAGGCACATCAGGGGCTCTCCAAAGCTACATGGCGTCCAATCTTAATTCCAGCCAATTTTGCGTTGAAAAAGTAAAACGGCGCTCCTTCCCTTCCGAATTCTGCCATGCTCCCAAACAGTGGTTTACCCCCACTTATGGGGTATCAGCATACTCAGGATAAATTGCTCAACAACTTTTGGGGTCCAATTTCTCCTGTTACCCTTGGTAAGATAAAAAAAAATTGGATCTGAAGTAATTTTTTTGTGAAAAAAAGTAAAATTTTCATTTTTTTAAACATTCCAAAAATTCCTGTGAAGCACCTGAAGGGTTAATAAACATTTTGAATGTGGTTTTGAGCACCTTGAGGGGTGCAGTTTTGAGAATGGTGTCACTTTTTGGTATTTTCTATCATATAGACCCCTCAAAGTGACTTCAAATGTGATGTGGTCCCTAAAAAAAAAAAAGATGTAAAAATGATAAACCGGTGTTTAACTTTTTACCCTTATAACTTCCTAACAAAAAAAATTTTTGCTTCTAAAATTGTGCTGATGTAAAGTAGACATGTGGGAAATGTTAATTATTAAGTATTTTGTGTGACATATCTGATTTAAGGGCATGAAAATTCAAAATTTGAAAATTGCGAAATTTTCACAATTTTCGCCAAGTTTCAGTTTTTTTCACAAATAAACACAAGTCATATCAAAGAAATTTTTACCACTATCATGAAGTACAATATGTCATGAAAAAAACAATCTCAGAATCACCGGGATCCATGGAAGCATTCCAGAGTTATTACCTCATAAAGAGACAGTGGTCAGAATTGTAAAAATTGGCCCGGTCATTAAAGTGCAAACCACCCTTGGTGGTAAAGGGGTTAAAAAAAACACTGAAAAAATGCCTAGTGTGAACTTAGCCTTAGAACGCAGAATTAGTTTGAATAGATTGTGGGCTCGATTAGCTGAGCCCCTGAGGTGCCAGAACAGCTAAATTTTATAATATTGAGACTTGAAAATATGACATTTTAGTGGTAAAAATATAATTTTTGTATTTACTGCAAATTTGTCAGTTACACAAGAGTTAATAGGTAAAACTAGACCCCCACAAATTATTGCGCATTTTCTCCCCAACGCAGTTCTGCCCCCCAAAAAAAAAAATCTATAATAATAATATGTTGTCAGAAATTACTGTTAGGCCGGGGTCACACTTGCGAGTGTGATGCAAGAAACTCACGCAAGTCTTTCGCATCAGTACCCGGCACTGCCGTCGGCACTTGGACCGGAGCGTTCATCTGCATATTAATACATGCAGCTGCACACTCCGGTCCCGAGTGCCGGCAGCAGCGCTGGGTATTGATGCGAGTTTTTTGCATCACACTCGTAAGTGTGACCCCGGTCTTAGGCTACATGTAAGGGCTGAGAGGGAAGGAGCGCTATTTGGCTTTTGGAGCACAGATTTTGCTAGAATAGATTGCAGGCAACATTTGCGGAGCCCCGAAGGTGCCAAAACAGCTGAAAACCCCCAAAAGTGACCCCATTGTAGCATTTGCTCCTCTCATTGAATTCATCCATGGCTGCAGTGACTATTTTGCGTTTTTTTCTGGAGAATTGCAAATCTGCCAGTTTAGTGCCCATATATTGTGCCCCCATACAGTGTAGAGCCGTGATATATTGTATATTGTTTTATTTGAGAAGCAGTAGTCATGCCTCTTTTCCAGAGTCTTTGTTTTACTAGTAACGTGGGAACCCCCTATAGTTCAAGTGACAAATGACGAACCTGAGTGGGGCTGGTGCGGGATAAATTAGGGTTTTTATTTGTAACATTTTGGGGTACATAATATTTTTTGATCGTTTTCAGTATAAGTCTGTATCACATTCTTGTGTTCTACGCTGAGCACTTACGTCAGGGTTTCCTTGAAATCCCACAAAAATGCGATTCAGATAAAAAAATCCAACCTAACCACTCACCATGAAGCAGATGGAGACACTTCGTAGTCCGTTTGGCGTTTGCTTCATTGGTATCCATCTTCTTAGGCATGCACAGACCTGTGATCGCACTAAAAAGATGCCTAAAATGATGGGACACCACCAGAACACAGACCAGTCCAAAGTGACTCCATCTGCCTCATAAATGAGTGGTTCCATCGGGGGTTTTGTCTGAGTCTCGGTTTTGGGGAATTTACACGGAAACCCCGACGTAAGCACTCAGCGGAGAACACAGGATAAATGAGAGCAGAACCTTGATCCAATTTTTGGGAGGTAGAATAAACAAATAGACAGCAGTACAAGAATAGTTCTTATTTTTACTTTTGCGCTGTTCACTGTGCAGTACAAGTGATAAGGCAGATTTATTCTTCGGATCGGTGTGATTACATTGATACCAGAATTCTAATTGTTTTTTTTTAGGTTTTGCTGCTATCACACATTAAAAAGACTTTTTTTTATAAAAAGTATTTTTGTCATCACCATATTCTGAGAGCTGTAACTTTTTTTTATTTTTTGGCTATCAGAACTGGATGAGGGCTTATTTTTTGTGGGACGAGTGGCAGATTTTTTTATACCATTTTGTGATCTATAATATTTTTTGATTGCTTTTTATTCACATTTTTCAAACACAGAATAAGCAAAAACCAGAAATTCAGTTACTGTTTTTATTTTTTGCGCCATTCACCATGCAGTAAAAGTGATAAGACCGATGTCACTATCCATTTTTGGATTTGCGGCAGTTCTGGTTCCACGCAGTTAAACCTTCTTTCCTTTCAGGCCAGCGGGGGTTAATGTCAGTTTTTCTCCGCTGGCAATCTGGTGTTACTGCAGTCTTGCTGGGTCAGCTGATGTCAGTGGTGACCACTCCCACCATCATTTAAAAGGTCACCTGATGAATCAGCTGACTGTTGGTGATACAGTTTCTTTCTGGAGACCAGCCTAGCAGGAGCAGCTCTCTTGTGTCAGCCATGTCTGGTGTTTGGAGTCCAGTTGCTGTTGTTATCTGCAGTGTGGAGCTTAGCAGCAGTGTTCATAAGCTAAGTGTGGTGTTTTTTCACCTTGTCCCTTTGCTGTTTGTCACTTCCCATTGTGTGTATTATCTGCAGAGGTGAGGCTAGTGCTCCTTGCCAGCCAGTGCACTAGCCAGGGCAGCAATAGGTGACTATTAGGGACTAGGTTTGTGACGGCTGTGGGGGGGAAGGACCCGCGTAGGGCATTAGGGGAGTGCAGGGACAGGCTAAGGTTTGAGCTCAGGTGGTGAACATTCGTCATTTCCTATTGTTAGGGCCTTCCTCTCACCTTTTCCATCCCATTGTTTGTGAGTTGTGCCACTGCTGACCAACTACCCGTTGGGTCATGTCACACCATGACATTATCACCAACCATCACATTTTTCCCAGTGAGCCATGGCTCAAATGCAGGCCTTTGACCAACTGATCCAGACCCTCACTGATGAGCTTAAAGGGAATCTGTCACCCTAAATTGGCGGGATATTTAAATGATGGCAGTCAGGTCAGATGGGCGATGTTTTGGGTACTTGCCTTAACATGTTGTTCGCCGCTGGCTCCATTATTTCTGGGAATTGTAGTCGTTGCCCTCTATATAACGCGCCTGCGCATTGCAATCTGCGGGCAAAGCATACTGCGCGTGCACAATTCAAGATTGCAATGCGCAGGCGCGTTATATGGAAGGCAACGACTACAATTCCCAGAAATAATGGAGACAGCGGCGAACAACATGTTAAGGCAAGTACCCAAAACACCGCCCATCTGACCTGACTGCTATCATTTAAATATCCCGCCAATTTTGGGTGACGGATTCCCTTTAAGGAGCTGTGGTGTCAGGTGACGCAGCAGCTGTAGCAGTTGTCGGGGTCTGGGTCTCGGCTCAGGAGCAGGCTTAACCGGAACCTAAAATATCTCTCCCTGACCGGTTCTCTGGAGGGAGAGATAAGTTTATGGTGTTTAAAGAAGCCTGTAAGCTGTATTTTAGGCTTCTCCCTCGTTCATTAGGGAGTGAGGAACAGCGTGTGGGAATCATAGTCTCCCTTCTTAATGGCGATCCTCAATCCTGGGCCTTCTCCCTGTCGACCGATTCACCATCTTTGCGGGTTGGTGGACGAGTTTTTTGAGGCATTGGCGCTGGTGTATGTGGATCCTGATGGCGTCTCCCTGGCTGAGTCTCGACTCCGTAAGATCAAGCAGGGGGGCCGGCTGGCTGAGTAGTACTGCTCAGAGTTTAGGAGGTGGGCCACTGACACGCAGTGGAATGACCTTGTCCTTAGGAGCCATTTTTATTAGGGTCTGTAACCTAGGCTACAGGATACTCTTGTGCAGTACATGGCTCCCAGGTCATTGGAAGCCGCCATGTTCCTTGCATTGGGTGGATAGACGCCTCAGGGAGAGGCATACTCCAAATCTGCCTGCTGTTGTCCTTTCTAGGGAGGAGTACACATCGGTGCAGACGGACAAACCTATGCAGGTGGGAGGAGTTTCATCACAATCAGGGTTGCCTGCGGTTCGCTGTGGTTTGTGGGCATGTTTCTACTGTGGGCAGACTGGTCATTTTATCAATGTCTGCCCAGCTTGCGCCAAAGTACCATCACCATCTCAAAAGCCGCGTCTTTCTGGTTGTGTGGAGGGAGGCGACCAGGGTGTGTATATTTCCTCCATCTTCTCATCTCAGTGCACCATCCCTGCTGAAGTGGTGGTTGTCAGGTTTACTGAGACTGTACCGGTGCTTGTGGACAGTGGAGCGGGAGTCAATTTAATGGATGCTCGCTTTGTTCTGACCCATGGTATGATGGGTAGGACGCTGGCGTGACCCCTACATGTTCAGGCCATTGACTCTGTCCCACTCAGCCAGGGGAGGGTAACCCAAGTCATAGATGATATACACCTGCTTTTAGGGACTCGTCATGAAGAGTACCTGTCGTGCTACATCTTGGAGGGAATGCCAACTCCAATCATTTTAGGCCTCCCTTGGTTGAAAAAGCACAAGCCGGTCATAGATTGGCGGGAAGTAATCAGCTGGGATCAGTCGTGTAAGGACTGCTGTCCGAGAGCTACGATCTCTGCCGTCCTTCTACAACCTACCCCTTCTTCTCCGGTGGGGGCAGCAGAGGTGCTGCCAGGGAGTAGGGGCAAGACTCAACCCTCACCACAAGTAAACCCTGAGTCTCGGAGTCCTCTTAGGAGGAGGGGCCAGGGGAGGGTGGTGGTTCCCTCTGTGCGTAGTGGGGGTATGAGTGTGGTGACACAGGGGGACGCCTCTGTTGTTGGTTCCTTAAAGAGTTCTTCATCTGATGGCAGACGCATGCTTGGAAATAAACGTTCAGGTCCGGACCTATGTGTGAATGAGTACGTGTGGGTGTCCACCAAAAACATCAGGTGGAAGTGTGCTACTGGAGTTCTTGGGTGATCGGGCCGTATCGGGTGTCGACCATTCTTGGCCCAGGGACTTTCCAGCTGGAGTTACCCCCAGTAATCCACATATACAACTCATTCCACAGGTCAGCGCTCTGGAGATTTGTGGTGCCTCCGGAGCCTACATTATTGTCACCTCCATCGGGCTGTGTTCCTGTAATCCTGAGGGTCAAGCGACTGCAGAGGTGAGCTCTGGTGGATCGAGGCGTCCTCACCGTATGTCCCTCAATGAACTGTCACAATCCATTTTTGGATTTGTGGCAGATCTGGTTTCACTTTTTTCCTTTCAGGCCAGTGGAAATTAATGTCAGTTTTTCCCCGCTGGCAATCTAGTGTTACTGCAGTCCTGCTGGGTCAGCTGATATCGGTGGTGACCACTCCCACCAACCTTTAAAAGGTCACCTGATGCATCAGCTGACTGTTGGTGATACAGTTTCTTTCTGGAGACCAGCCTAGCAGGAACAGCTCTCTGGTGTTAGCCACATCTGGTGTTTGGAGTTCAGTTGCTGTTATTATCTGCAGTGTGGAGCTTAGCAGCGGTGTTCATAAGCTAAGTTCTCAAGATTATGTGTGGAGGAGATGTCTCTACAATACCTTAAGTGGTGGCAATACCCGGACGCGCGTTTCGCGTGTTGCTTTCTCGAGGGGAGTATACAACACGCGAAATGCACGTCGGGGTATTGCCACCACTTAAGGTATTGTAGAGACACCTCCTCCACACATAATCTGTTACATCTTGGTCACTTGTATTTCCTATATGTACTTAGGCTGTTCGCTTTATGGACTGATACTTTATTATTACTGCACCTTGATCCATATTTTCTTTGGATACTTGGGCATCTTTTTGAGCCTTCGTTTGCACTCTAGTCTTTAGTAACATATTTTTGGATCCTTATTGACACGATTCTGTATGGGGAGGGTTTCCTAATGCTTAGGATTTGGTTTGGTATTTACCATGATTGATTAACAAAGGCCTACTACATTTATTGCAGTGAGTTTTTTCCCACATATTACTCATACATCCCTGTGGGCTGTTTTGACATTTACTGATCTGCTTACCTTGACAGTGTGGTTCTTTTTGCACGTTTTGTCCCTATTTGTACATGTTTTTATTGTTATTTTTTTTAATATTATTTCAATAAAATTTGGTAATTTTATACTTTTTGGCACATAGCTTCTTTTTCTATTTTGATTTATGTTTTATGTTTCATTTTTGAAGCTGCTCCTAGGCGTTGTCTCTTTGGGATTATATAGCTTTAAACATGACTGATTAACCCCTTTCAGGACTTAGTGTTCATATCACTGAAGCTAACAACCGCAGTGATACATACATCCCCTCCAGTACTTTGCCAGTGACTTTATCACATATGTTTGAGTTTTGCAGTGAGTTGGAGAATTGAGGGGTTGTCCATGCTTGGGACAAAAGTGTGCAGTCACTCTATGTGACTGCAGATTGCTAAATCATGACAGTACGATTCCCACATTTTTACGGTGAGAGTTTGGTCACGTTATGGCAAGTATGTGATTTGTACACTTTCGGTCACTTGCTGACTAGAGCATTCAGCTCCTCTCAATTTGTTTCTATTGAAAGAATCTGAACGTGTCTAGTTGGCAAGTGACCACAAGTGTGCAAATCACATACATACAGTCATATAACCGCTGAGTCATACCGGAAAATCGTGACAGTGCGCGCACCGCACACTGTCACAGCTCACGATTCAGCAGTTTCCAGTCACATAGAGTGTCTGCAGAATTTTGTCTCAAGCCTGGACAAACCCCTTTAATGGAGAACAGATTTCTAAGCTCCACCTGTTCCTTCACCAATTCCTTAAATTTCAATATAAGCAAATGAATAGATTGCTTTATTAATGAAAAGTTAGAGAATATTGAAACTTTATTTTAATAATAGAATTTCACTAACATAATGTAACTAATATTTTCATTAATTGTAATAAACCTTCTGTCAAAAAAGTTGCAGTGCTCATTTACAACCAAAACTGTTTTAAAATAGTGTTACAGCTCACTTAAGCAAGCATCTGTTACCATGTTAAGGCATTGTGAGCAAAGAGTCAGGTGTGAAAAGTAAGTTATTTTTTACTATGGAAATAAGAGTACAAGTAGCATGTGCTGTGGGGCCAAGAAATGACTAATGGAGTAAAGAATCATTCTGGCATAAAGTTCAACTCACTTTGCAAATTGATAATGGTGTGTAGTTTCTGTATGTAGCTGTCAAAGGCTGCCAACATTACTAATTATCCCCTTAATTTTCACACAACATGGTGGCCTTTTGGCTACCTTGTGCACGCTACTTGTGACTATACTGTTAAATTTACAGAATGGTTATTGAACTTATTTACCATAAAATAAATTTTTCTGTTATCCTTTTTCTTTGCGGGTTTAGTTGCTTGTAGTTTATAATTGTAAGATGCCCAAGTGAGGTAGTCATGGGCAAGCTGCTGCTTCTGCTAGCGCTGGCATCCTACAGCCAAAACATGCTGTGTGTGAGGTGCATCACACTTACTTGTGGCACATAAGCCTTCACTGGCTCCAGGTTTTCATTTTCCAAGTCCTTTGCAGCAAACAATCCAGAGGACACTGAATTAGTTAAAACAGTCAAACTTTGACTTGGCAGCTTACGGTCATTACACTCAGGCATATAGGATAAGGCCCAAAGGGTTACAGTCTTTCACAAAGGTACCGGACTTAACTTAAGCACTAGTTCTCGGTATGGGTAGAGCATCCCTATTGCTAACTCTTCTGACACTAGAAATTCTTCTCCTCCACTAGCAGTGCACCTGTATTCCATCACGTTCCGCCTCTGAGGGCTTAAGTTTATCTTTCCCGGTAGCTCTGCCGGCTTAGTGTGCTCAAGGGCCCTGATGTCTATCTCGAGGGTCCCAGGCTAACAGACGGACTTCCACGGAAGGGTTCTTTGACAATCCACTGCCACAAATAAAAGGCTCACACTGTCCCATAACAGCCTATTGCCTGTGACCGATACTGTCACTTCATCACCTTCTCTCTAACTACCCTTGACAATTCCAGAACTTAGCACTAACTCTAGCTCCCCCTCCTTAATTTGGGTGGCCATTACAGTTAACCGTACCTAGGCTAGACTGCTCCAGAGGGTTTTACTCTCAGACATACATCAATATAAAATACATTCAACCACATTTAACCATTTGGGGTGTCAAGAGTAAAACATCACCTCCACCACTCCTACATCCCACCACACTTTAATTATGGTCGTCCTTGACCATACTGGACCTTAAAAGAAGAGATAAAATATTGTAAAAATATTTGGCTGAAAACTTCTCCCGATATCTTCTCCTTCCTAGTGACACCCGACTCTTCCCTGAACAGTATGTAGCAGAGTCCATAACTTTTCCAACTTTTAGCAGCATCGGTTCCTCTTCGTAAGGACCCAGGAAAGTGTCCATGTCCATATTTTTAACAGGGACCCGTAGGTCAACTCAGCAGTAGCTGTTTTTTTTCTAAAAGGGCACAGTCAAGTAAACGCACAGTCTCTGTTACTGAGGATATCAGACCCTCCTGATTGCACCAGCGTGTACAATTCCAGCAGAGAAAAGCGCAACAGGCACAACAAAACAGACAAAAACTGAAGATGAAGTAAACTCTAGCCGATTCAGCTTTTACTGGCTTCCTGGTCTCTGAGGGTATCAAAACAGGAACAGCTTAAATTATTCTGAACCCCTTCCCATACAGATGAGAGCGAAGAAGAAAATTGTTTCTCCCCAGGAACCCCCGAAGATTCATCTTTACTGAAGGTATAGAATAATTTAAAGATCATGGGTGACAAATACAAATGTATGGCTGATAAAAACAATTGCCAGGTCCAGACCTGGGGTGAGTGATTTAGTATGGCTGTCCACCAAAATAATTAAACTGAAAGTTCCTTCTTGGAAATTAGACCCTAGGTTTATTGGTCCTGCAAGGTTTCAACTCGCTCAGCTGCAGCGGAGGCAATCAGGATGCACTTTTATATCAAAAGTTCATCAGGTTTATTGCTTCATAAACCTCACAGTAACATATAGTACAGTTCTCCAGTACTTCAGCTCGGTCCTGGAACCTCACTCCTCAGACACAGAGACCTCTCTGTAATGTCCCACCGGGACACATGGAAGTCTGTCCACACTGGCAGACTCCCAAACACACTCCATTACATAGGTGTAACTCCACCCACAGGTGAGGTCAGGAATCAGGATCACATGGTTATGACCTCACCACAGGTCCTTTAGATACACACTATTACATACAGGTTTTATCCTAGGTATTCAGACACATACCCCTTGGGTGGGTTTGTAGGTGACTAGACCCGCCCAGCTCTCCAAGTCACCTGGAAGCCTCCCAATGTATAGCACAACTCTCAGCAGTAGATTTGCTGAACAAAACATGCCCAGGCTTCCATCACAGGGCCACCCACCTCTGCGATACATACCGTCCATCCATGACATGCCTCCATGCATATCCCGAGGAGCATACACAGTGCCCCCTAGCTGCATCAGGGGTCATTACACCACAGTCCTTATTATGGTTGTCGTAATCAACCCTGTACCTTTTCGTCTCAAGCTTCCTCTGACTCTCAAGATCCATGATGTTTTCTACAGGTCTTTGCTCAAAAAATTTGTTGCACCTGTGGAACCGTCACCTTAACCACCGCCACCAGTTATTATTGTCATGGTCTATGGAGTTTGTGGGATTAGGTAGTTCAGAGGTTAATCTGTAATCATTTGGGCTTTATCCTATATGACTGATTGTAATGACCGTAAGCTACCAAGTAAAAGTTTGACTGCTTTAATGCATTCAGTGTACTCTGGATTGTTTGCTGCTATGGTTCTTGAAGATGAAAGCGTGGAGCCAGTGGAGGCCTATGGGCCACACAGCAGCACACCAGGAATGGGACACATTTTGTCTGTACGATGCCAGAGCGAGAAGAAGCAGCAGCTCACCCATGACTACCTCGCTCGGGCATCTTACAGTTGGTGCAGTCGTCATTATGCGAATACCTCACATGAAGAAGAAAACGGAGTGAGGAAGACTTGTGGCGCTGATTGAAGCGCGCCGGAATATGTGTGGCCCAAGATGGTGGCCATAAGCATGGATTCTAAGATTGCAACAGCAGCAGTGAAGAGAAGGAGTATGACTGCCTATCATGGGTGTGGACGGCGCCCAAGGACACAAAAATATGGCCAGCCCCCAAGAGTGACAGCCCGGAGAGGGATGTGCCCTGCAGCCAGAATCCAGCCAGGAGTGGAAGAAGCATATCTAAGGAGGGTGCGGCGCAGTGTGCGTCACAGTACCTTGGGTGGAAAATGGCAGCGGCAGGAGGCGAGGCCAAAGGTGAAGTCGATAGAAGTAAGACGCGGCGATCGCATTGGAGGTCCCGCCTAGAAAGAAGTGGAGCTGGAAGCGCAGGAAGAGCATCGTCAGGTGAGCGCCCGGTGCCATTTTTCCCTCAAAACAAGTGGAGTGAGGAACAGCAAAGAAAGCTCTGAACAGTGATGGCACAGAGTGATCGAGCCTCAAGTGGATCTCCTGACAGATTGATGGGAGTGAGTGAGGAGGAGGTGGAGGAGATATCTGAAATTGTCGCCCCCGGGGCCACAGCGGGAAGTCTCCAGATGACTGGCGCTGCTCAAGGACCGTCTCCCCCTTGGTGATCCAGTGGTCCAGTATGTCACAGACAGAGCTTGGTCTCATGGTGCATGAATTGTGGGTGCTGTGCTGGAGTCGAATGCCGGAGGAAGAGGCATCCTCGGCTGAGGGAGAGAAGAGAGCCAGCACAGAAACAGCCCTGCCTGAATAGGTCGAACGCACCCCAATGTAGTTGGTTCTTGCTCCGGCCGCAATCCAGAAGATCCCTGAGGAGGAGGCACTGCTGGTTGAGTCTGATGTCAGCCTGTCAGAGGTGAGGACAAGAAAGAGTATTAACTGGTGGGAGATAAAATAGGACTTACTCAGCACCCCACCAGCTGACAGTCCTCCCTGACTACCGACCGAGGTGGGTAACTGATCACACCCCCCAAGATGGATGACTTGCTGGCCTGTAGGAATTGAACCAATCTATACCTCAAGGAGTGGCTGGAGGGATCCAACAGTGTCCGATGAGACACTCCCCTTGAGAAAGCGAGGTTAACGACAGCGAAACGCGCGTCGGGGATCGTTCCATATGGCCGGCAGTATTTGGTGAGAGACTACTCCCTCTCCTTTTCTCACACCCCGCTTTTCTTAACACAAAATGGTTTTTCATTATGTTTAACCTATGCGATTGTGGTGTGCTCTTATATACTCCTTATTGAACACAATCCTGATCTTAAAAACGGTAGTTAGACATGGGATTACGATGTACCCCTGATCTGGAGGTGTTCTTTATTTAGAGGGAGTCGTTTCTCTCCTGTTATTTAACTGGTAATAGACTGTATATTATGGTGTCTTTTCCTGCCTGCCATTGTTTTGTGTGTCTTTTTATACACATCATTGTTATGTTATGTCTGTGTCTTGTTGCCTGATTGTGGCTCTAATAAACTTTTTATATTTTTGCAATAATATAGAAAGCTCCATTATTGTTCTCCTGTTTCGTAGTCTTATTCTATGGAGATTTATGTAGTTATTTTGTGAAGAAGGTTCACAACTGCATTGTTTTGAAATCTGGATATGTGGTCATTAGTGTCCGATGAGATGCGGTAGAAGATGCCCAGACTAGAGGTCACATAATCAACTTTGATATTACAAAGGGGTTTGGGTTCCGGGAAGAGGAGTGGACTGGTCTCACGTGCAGGTCACATCCTCCTGGGAGATCTGGGGTTAGAAAATCACTACATATTGTGAATCGCAGATCTTACATTTAGCCTGTGTGTTTGTGTTTCATATTAAATGGATTTCATTTCCTTTGGTGCTGAAGATGGTAACGACACTTTCTATGCTATTTTGAAACTTGCAGCCCCATCTCTCAGCTTTTCCTGGTCATTTCCTCTCCCTATAAAATCTGGTCAGACCTTCTCTTCCCTGCCAGTGAATGCTTTGCTTCCTAGATCCTTGGAGACGCTGTGCTGAATTGGAGATCGTTGTTGCTACTGGAGATTGTTGCATGCTGTTTTTGGGTGTATGCTTTCCTCATTGACCTACTCCCATTTGGTTGGTACATTCCTATCCTTCCCTATATACATCTCTACCTTTGGTGAGTGTTTTGTATGTTTGCTGCTTTCTGTTATCCCTGTCTGTCTTATGTGTTTTTTACAGTACACTAGAATTTCTGTCCCAGGCCTCCTGGGGGAGGGAGAGGGGACAGTTTAGGAAATAACATTAGAGCAGTGAAGCTGGTGGCCAAAACCTCCTCACCTTTAGAGATACCTTTGGGAGCAGGGATAGTTAGGGCCCCAGTCCTAAGGACAGTTCAGGGCCTCTTTCCCTTATCAGGAACAGTCACAGCATGACAATTTCACTGGCCCCACAATTTTCTGGATATTAACATGGATCTCGTTGCTGTCTTTTGAGCCGTCTGACCTACAGTCCAAGGTCTCGTCACAACTGACAGCTAAACCGAAATCTAAAGTGACGCTCCTAGATAGGTTTTCTGGGGGTCGGGATAAATTTTCTAAATTCTGAGAAGCCTGCAAGCTCTATTTCAGGCTTCGTCTGTAGTCATCTGGGAGTGAGGTATAGAGGGTGGGGATTGTTGTCTCACTTCTTCAAGGAGACCCTCAATCATGGGCCTTCTCACTCCCAACCGAATCACTGTCACTCCAGTCGGTGGATGGATTTTTTGCAACTATTGGCCTTGTTTATAATGACCCGGATCGGGTCTCTCTTGCAGAGTCTAAACTTCATGAGATACAGCAGGGAGACCAAATGACAGAGGAATTTTGTTCAGAATTCCATAGATGGGCCACTGACACCCGGTGGAATGATCCTGCTCTTAGGATTCAGTTTTGTCAGGGCTTGTCTGAATGATTAAATGATGCATTGGCACAGTACAAATCTCCAGCATTGTTGGTGGCAGCCATGTGCATTGCCATACGTATTGATAGACTCCTCAGGGATAGACCTGCCGTGACACCACCTCTGGTGGTACTTCCTAAAGCTTCCTAAAGTTCACCCTGTGTGCTGTGGAGAAGCTGTGCAGTTATGTGGGCTTCCCCCCATTAAGGGTCTCTTGCGGTTCACCGCAAAACTGGGGTGTGCTTTTACTGTGTAAAGAAGGGTCTTTTCAATGGGGTTTGTCCATCAATACCTAAACACCAGAAACCGTCGGAAAACGTCTGACCCCAGGTTGTGTGGAGGATTACAATCTGGGGGTATATATCTCCTCCGCAGGTGTGTCTCAGTTTATACTACCTGCAGAAGTGGCTATAGGTATGGAAACTGAGACAATATCTGTCTTACTGAATAGTGAGGCAGGAGCCAATATGGTGGATACTCGGTTTGCTCAGACCCATGGTCTCTCCTGTAGTAAGCTGGTGAAGTCCATTCCCATATTTGCGATTGACTCTGCACCTCGGTGCTGGGTCTATCCAAATGGGTCAAATGAAAGGACTGTATCAACCTACCGGCATTAACCTTAGATGTCGATACCCACATCCTTTCCTCTGGACCATACCCCTTCCAATGTACCAAGTACTGTACAGAGCGGCAAACCATACAGGAATCGATGATTTTCACTACCTGAAATTCTAAATTGCCATCAATAATTATCAGGTACACCGCACTGCAGTTGCTCACTGAGCCAGTGTGTGTGTCCTGAGTAAAACACACTGTGCCCAAAGATACCTGTGGAGCAGAGTAGCAGCAGTGAAGATGTGTGCTTCAGACAAACAGGACCTGAAGCACGTGACTGCTGGGGGAGTGGCCTAAGCTCCAGAGAGCTAGGAGTTGAGGGAAAACCCCTAGAAGGGTAACTACAGGACAAAGTTACCAAAGGGCATAAATAGAACGGATAGTCAGGATGTAGCCAAGGGGTTATACACGGAGAGGGCAGCGCAGTACAAGAGAAGCAGGCAGAGGGTAGTCAGGACGTAGCCAAGGGGTCATACATGGAGAGGACAGCACAGTACAAAAGAAGCAGGCAGAGGGTAGTCAAGACGTAGCCAAGGGGTCATACACAGAGAGGACAGCACAGTACAAAGGGGGCAGGTAAAATTCATAACAGGGACAAAACCAAATCAGAACCAGATAGACGTAACGTAGCACAGGCACAAAGCACTGGCACAGGCCCAACAGGGTCAAACACACTCGGCCAAGGGTCAGAGTATAAGCAACATGGAATGGCCCCACAATGAGGCTATAAGAAGCCTCCCAGAATCCCAGAGTGAGGCCGTCCAGTCTTTCCTACAGTTACCAGACTTAACTTCAGCCCTAGTTCTCAGAATGGGTAGAGCATCCCTATTGCTAACTCTTCTAGCAGTAGATATTCTTCTCTACCACTAGCAGTACACCTGGATTCCATCACCTTTCACCTCTGAGAGTTTGAGTCTCCATCTTTCCCTGTAGCTCCGGAGGCTTAGTGTACTCAAAGGCCCGGACGTCCATCTTGAGGTTCCCAGGCTGACAGATGGACTCGCACGGAATGGTTTTTGGCAATCCACTGCCCCGAGTAACAGGCTCATGCTATCCATAGTAGCCTACTGACTGTGACCGATGCTGTCACTTCATCACTCTCTCCCTAATGACCCTTCACACTTCCACAACTTAGCACTAACTCTAGCTCCCCCTCCATAATCTGGGCCTGCCATTACAGCTAACCCTACCTAGGCTAGACTGTAGCTCCAGAGGGTTTTACTCTCAGATAGCATACATCAATATAAAATACATTTAACCACATTTAACCATTTGGGGGTGTAAAGGAGTAGAACATCAACTCCACCACCCACTCCTACATAATCATACTATACTTTTCTAATGGAAATAACTGTCCACAATGATAATATCATTCAGTGCTCATGGTGCGCTTGTACTTGCACAGCAGCAAATCTGAATAAGCAGAGTTGCAATATAAAGCCTAGGGTAATGACAATCCAGCAGTCTGGGCTAAGGAAGACACAGCAGAACTCAGAAATGCTTTTAAGGGAATCTGTCAGCAGTAGTGTTGAGCGATACGATACCGCAAGTATCGGG
>VIAB01014207.1:10756-23640 GCA_009801035.1 Oophaga pumilio | reverse complement strand
TTTAGATATCGAGCAGTATCGCTCAACACTAGTCAGCAGGATTTAACCCTCCACCCCTTAAACTATTTATTTGTACATGTAGCTCTTTCAAAGACAGGGTCCGTAATACCTTTACATGTCCAGTCCATTCCTACATCACTTGGAAATTTTCTCATTCTGTAACTCACTCCCCAACCCTTCCCTCTCCATAAGGTTTAATAGGAGGTCTAATATGACTCCCCCCTCTGTCCTGGAAGTCCGTCTTGTCTTGAGCAAAATGGACTTGAGCTGTATTTTTCATAGTGAAGAAAGAAAAATATTTCTCTTATAAGATACTTTACAAATCTTCTTATATTCACATGTACCATTGATTCATGCAAAGTCTGTTAAATGTATAGTTCCCAATTAGATACAGAAATATAAAACAACTGGATGTTAAAGTTATAGACAGCATTAAAGCACTACTCCAGCAGGGGTTTTTGTCCAGTACTGGAGTGGTGCTTTAAATCTAAATCCCCTGCCCCTGGTCACATACTCATCCTCCGGTATCGTAACAATTTTTTCTGTGCCACCACTCCAGTCCCCCTGCGCCATCTTGAGAGTGCAGCTTCTGACTGGCCAGAAGTCAGAAGTTACATCACAAGAATGCAATACAAGTCTATGAGAGACAGAATGAGGTCAAAGAGGCTCTCATAGACTTGTATTGTAAAGTCACCTCCGCGCAGCTCCATGAAACACTGAAGCTGCGACTAGGTCAATTTTCGATGGAGAACGACGGAAGCAGCGGCGAGAAGGAATGAAAACGCCAGAAGGTGAGTATGAGACTGGGGGGCAGTGGACTTACATTTAAAGCACCACTCCAGCGGTATAATAAAAAAAAAAACAACTGGAGTGGTGATTTAGGCAACACACCTGAACACAGCTCCATTTGACTCTGCAATGTAAGACAGCAGAATTTCAGCAGAATTTCAGTGCTAAGGTTTGAACACAAAATTTAGTGGCAAAGGCACCAGCAGAGTAGAGCCAAAATGAATATCTGTTTCTTTTGCTCATGTTGTTTTCATACTGCTGTTGGCCCACTTCCTTAAGAAAAAGCTGATCTCTAATATTAGAGTCACAGTGAGTGAGCAGTTAGATCTGCCAGCAGCATCTTTCAGAGCAAATTCAGCCAACTAGAAAGTATTAAGTGCAAACAATCTAACCAACTCAATTAATTTATATATATACATTAAGTAAAATATGAGAAGTTAAAATATAATTTTTATTAAACGCAATGAAAAAGGATGAACTGCAGTTAAAAAAGAAACGTGCCACATCTTGATGCACAGAAATCAAGTTGCACATAGATATTAGAGAGTAGGTACCAACTGTGCACCAGTATTAGGAGTATTAGGAGAAAGTGTATCCTCAGGTACAGACTATAGAGGACTGCAGCTAGGTTCAACTCTCTTGTATAAATTTGCTTCTATATCTGAAAGTAGAGCAGATTTCAAAAGAAAAGGAATAATGTCACTCAAAAATTGTATAGTGAATGTTAAGGCATCATAAAGACTTGGGTATACTAATAGATCACAGACTGCACATGAGTCAACAGTTTGATGCAGCAGCAAAAAAGGCAAACACAGTTCTAGGATGTATAAGGCCTCTTTCACACATCCGGCGGGCGCCTAGCGGCGCCCCCGGCTTTTTTCCGCAGCGCCGCATCGGGAAATCTGATGCGCCGCTTGCGGTTTTTTTCGCATTGACATGCATTAGCGCCGGATGGCGCCGCATGTCAATGCGTTGCATGCGGTTTTGTCCGGATGCGGCGCAAATGTACATTGCGGCGTCCGGAAAAAACGCTGCATGCAACGTTTTTTTGTTTTGCCGGATGGTCTTTGATCTCTCCAAGTATCAGAAACCATCCGGCAAAAAAACGCATTTTGGGCGCCGGAAGTGTGAAAGCTTTCACACGCGGCGCCTGCGGCAAAATGCCGGGGGCGCCGCTTAGGCGCCCGCCGGATGTGTGAAAGAGGCCTTAAGTGAAGCACAGAGTCTAGATCATGCAAAGTAATTATCTCCCTCTACTCCTCCTTGGTCAGGCCTCATCTGGAATACTGGGACCCACACTTTAAAAAAGACAATGAAAAACTGGAGCAAGTTCAGAGAAGAGCTACCAGGGTGGTGAGCGGACTGCAAAGTATGTCCTACGAGGAATGGTTAAAGGATCTGGGAATGTTAAGCTTGCAAAAAAGAAGGCTAAGAGGAGACTTAATAGCTGTCTACAAATATCTGAAGGGATGTCACAGTGCAGAGGGATTATCATTATTCTCATTTGCACATGGAAACACAAGAAGCAATGGAATGATACTGATAGGGAGAAGATACAGATTAGATATTAGAAAAAACTTTTTGACAGTGAGGGTGATCAATGAGTGGAACAGGCTGCCACGAGAGGTAATGAGTTCTCCTTTAATGGAAGTCTTCAAACAGAGGCTGGACAGTTATCTGTCTGAGATGGTTTAGTGAATCCTGCATTGGACAGGGTGTTGGACACGATGACCCTGGAGGTCCCTTCCAACTCTAACATTCTATGATTCTATGATAAACGTGATTTCTCTTGAAGCTTCAAGGGGGTGTCAGTCCACCCATTGGACTCCTAAGCCCAGAATGAGCAGATATTTAAGTGAATACAATTTAAGTAACACTGAATCATTTTTATTAAAACTATATCTCAATCTTCCTATTCTTTGACATACTGCCTGAAGATTGCTGAGGATTGGGCTGCATGCTCCAAGTCTCTGTCACATTTTACTTGAAAAATAGCGTTTAATTAATCATCAAAATTTGAAACATCTCAGGGAAACCTAAGGATGCAGCAGGAACAAGTGTTGTCCGCTGTGCAGATCCAGCAAAGCTTCATGGTTTACATTTATAACAGAAGCCACGATACAGATAGGCCCTGAAATTCTGCTTTTAGTTTTATTCAAATAACATATTAAATCAGATATTTTAAGCAACATTCAATTTACCAGAAATAATTAACAATGCACTTTCATGGCTTCACACATTAATAATAAGCGGAGTGAAAAATAACCTTTGAAAATAATAAATTGAAAAAATCATGAAGTGAAAAATACAAAATATTGATATTTAAATAATCGATATCAATTACTTGATGAAATACGTTCTTCTTCCTTCGAAACGTCTGACCGTGAGTTTGAAATGCAGAGTCGTCCATAGCTTTGTCTCTAGCGCTGTTATAACAAGGTTTATGTGTGCGATGTATCTATAACTAATCCTATATATGTTGTAGAAGTTCAGAAGCACTGGGTCAGTGGAACATTTTTTCACTCAATATGCTGAAAGTAAAAACTCTGCACAGAAATATCACAAGTATCGAATTATCACAGAATTACAGGTACAAAGTAATTGAATACCTGATCCGGCCAAGTGCACAAGGAATTCTCCCCTTATATGTGTAACTGCTATGTGTTCAGTCAGTTCGTGGAAATCTTAGGTGTCATCTGAGTGCAGTCCGATGTTTCCCGCTCACTCATTGACTTGCTTGGCTGAGTGCGATCCAAATATCGGATCAATCTCTGGCTTTCTGCAATTTTTTCTTCAGTCTCTGTCCAAGGAAAAAATCTGACATATGCACAGCCCCCATGCACTAACATTGGTCTGGGTGCGATCCAATGTTTTGTTGGATAGCACTCTACCAAAAATATGGTCATCTGCACTTGCCCTTACAGAACAAACCCATTGTCCTTTTCATCCAATATTCCAAAGATCTGATTAAAATGTGAGATCCAGAAAGACCACTGCCAGTAAACATTAGGAGGAACAAGTTTTATCCTAGGGGTTACAACAAATGCAAAATTATTACATACAGTAGGTACATTCAAGGAACTCATCTTTCAATAATAGGAATTTTTTTTATAATAATGGACCAAATAATATATATATTTTTTTAATATAAAATGGACTAAAAGCAGATGGGATTTGGGATTTATTGCAATGGATGTTAATACCTTTTCACCAGTCGTGATCAATGCAAAATATCGTGAGGCTACGCCTCACATTGACATACAGTGTGCTGTCAGCATCTCCTTCGAACGTCCACCACACTGCTCCTATCAGGTTGCAATCAAGGTCCAGGAGGAATAAAACCTTATAAAGGGTGGTAGCCCTTTACCATGTTGACGGATCAAGAAATGGTGTCGTCTTCACTGCAACTAAGGAGTGCCTTGGTCTTTCATATTTTATTGTCGGGATATCCGTCCTATCACTGAGCACCACCATCTACCAGGAGTGTCTACCACAACCTTTCTACCCATCACATTAAAGGGAATCTGTCACCCTAAATTGGCGGGATATTTAAATGATGGCAGTCAGGTCAGATGGGCGGTGTTTTGGGTACTTGCCTTAACATGTTGTTTGCCGCTGTTTCCATTATTTCTGGGAATTGTAGTCGTTGCCCTCCATATAACGCGCCTGCGCATTGCAATCTGCGGGCAAAGCATACTGCGCGTGCGCAATTCAAGATTGCAATGCGCAGGTGCATTATATGGAGGGCAACGACTACAATTCCCAGAAATAATGGAGACAGCGGCGAACAACATGTTAAAGCAAGTACCCAAAACACCGCCCATCTGACCTGACTGCCATCATTTAAATATCCCGCCAATTTAGAGTGACAGATTCCCTTTAAGGCTTGACAGAGCCAAGTGGTCATCACATCACCTATTTTATATAGCTGTTTGGGATAACATTTTTTTTTCTATATATTATTTTGTTTGTTTGATCATTTTTGATCATTATGTCATGGAAGCACAGTGACGCCATATGCAGTCATCTTTCCCTGAAGGACGTACGCTAAAAACACAAGTGCCACAAGCAACCCCTGGAATAATATTCTGTATATCAATATTAGATTTCTCATAAAAAAAAGATTCACCAAAACTAGTCTTGTTGCATCTGCTATTAACCTATTAATTAAAAAGTCTTACTCATATCAATTTGGATGAATTTTATTGATATGTTTATTCATATGTCTTCAGATATGGTCTATACGCCTTTTACTGATGGCAAGTAATAATAGGGTGTTCTATTCCAAATGAATGACTCATCTTTTGGCTAAAATAAAATTATACACATGAAAGTTTGACATTTTTATTAGACTAGAAAACTTTTAAAATTATTCACAAACAATCCTTTCATTCCTCCATCTTGTTTGTAGGAAAAGCTTAGCGCCTGCATTTTTAAATATCCAAACAATTCAATTTTTCTAAATCACATCTATATCTGAATCCACAGCAGCATCTAAATTATTTATAGCAGACCACAGCCAACCTTCTCCGTGAATATTCAAAATTTCTCGCACTGAGAAGCCAAAAAATTATAGAAAACATTTATATGTTTATCGTGCCATCTGTCAGCAAAACCTTCTTCGCATTTGGACAGTAACCAACTTTTTAAACCAGATTTTTCTTGTCTCTGCTTTTGATCTACACATTACGGCACAAAAAAAACACAAGCGGCACCTAGGACTACAATATGTGAGCATGAATATGACTGACAATGCCACCAACATACCAGTTTCCTCATGATGGCACCCTAACCCAAAGGTAGGATTATAAAAATTACCAATACTATTCTTGACTTACAATCTGACAGATGTATCTGCCATTATTCAATTTTACCCTATGACTTGTATATAGGAAAGGACATAGGTGTGCGTATGTCCACCAACCATCGCTGTGTGAAGATCTATGAAGATCTATTGATGGAAGTAGAATTGTTGCCATAGATATTTGCATATAAGGATAAACTCTTAAAGCAACCATTTTTAAAGAGATTTTCTCAATATCATAACTAGGTAAAATTGCAAAGTGCTTGTGAAAACAAGCAAGTTTGTAATTTACCTCTTGTTAGAACTCCTCTCTGTTCTCAAGAATAGAGGGACTCTAATTTCTGTATTTTACTTTCCATTGCATAGATACTGGCCAACCCTACAGTCTTTCAGAGGTGGCCTGTTTCCTAGACAAGAAGTGGGGTAAAATTGCAAAGTACTGCGAAAACAAGCAAGTTCGCAATTTACCTCTTGTTAGAAATATTCTCTGTTCACAAGAATAGAGGGACTCTAAATTCTATTTTTTACTTTCTATTGCATAGATACTGGCCAGCGCTGCAGTCTATCAGAGGTGGCCTGTTTCCTAGACAAGAAGTGGGGTAAAATTGCAAAGTGTGTTGTGAATGTGTTAGAAATGAATTCTGAGCAGAAGCTCCCTCTGGTGGTTACAAACAGTACTGAACTATTCAATGAGGATTGGCAATCAGGAGTTACAGACTGGTCTTATATAAGGGAGGTTCCCTCCCATCATGGTTGCCGGTGATCAATTGTTCTTGTTTCAACTGTGGTTCCTGGTTCACTTGGAAGCTTGCTGAGTCTTGCCTGCATCTTCTGCTATCAGATAAGATATTTTCTGCTTTTATTTTTGTGCTTGCTTTTTGCATTGTTCCCTGCACTTCTGTGGAGGTCAGCCAGGTCCCCTCCGGGGGCTTGTGCTCCTCTCAGTTTATCTGAACCACTGTTATTTGTTCATTTGCCTTTTCCAGTTTTTTCAGTGGTTGCGGCTTAGTTTTGTGACACCAGAGAACTAATTTAGGTGTTAGAGGTCGTGTGATCTCAGGTGTTTTTGCAATTAGTAGAGTTGGTATTTTTTAGGGTTTTTTGGATTGCAGTAAGTGTCCTTCCTATCCTTTTCTGTTCAGGTAGTTTGGGCCCCAACGTTTGCTCATACTATTTTCTGTCTGTGTCTGTATTTCCTCTTGTCTAACCGCCATTACATGTTTGGGGGCTTCCTATGTTCTTTGGGGATCTGCTCCGGGGCAGATAGCTTTCCTCTTTCTATCTGTAGGTGTAGTTAACCTCTCAGGCTGTGACGAGGCGTCTAGGACCAACATAGGAACGCTCCACGGCTGCCTTTAGTTGTGGTGGTTAGTCAGGGTACTGCAATCCAGTAGATTCCAACCTCTCTGGTGTATTGCCGTTTTTGCCTGCTCTCCTCAGCTACCAAATCATAACAAAAGTGATTGTGAAAACAAGCAAGTACACAATTTACCTCTTGCTAGAAATCCTCTCTGTTCTCAAGAATAGAGGGACTCTTAATTCTATATTTTACTTTCCATTGCATAGATACCGGCCAACCCTGCAGTATATCAGAGGTGGCCTGTTTCCTAGACAAGAGGTGGCTTCCTGAAAGCTTTCAGTTAGAGCTGACCTAATTTCTACGTTCTGCAAACTTAAACGCCACCGCTCTATTCCGATGTTACCGAGGCAAATCTGCCTCATATAGCAGCATCGGCAAGTGCACAGTTTGGGACAGCAACACTACTATATTGATAGAATTGTCAGTCATTCAGGAACACATCAAGCAAAACTTCAAGAAAGGGATCTTTGTGCTCCTGAGCAGAGATCTTGAAAAAGCCCCTTTAAAAGAATGTAGGATTAGAAAATGACCTACTATTTAAATCAAATTTTATGTTAAACATTTTTTTTAAAGAAAGGTTAGTATAGTGGGTTTTTTTTATTATAACTTTGAAAAATGTTTTTTTTTTGGTTCCCAGTGGTCAAGGATTTTGCTGAAACTCTACATGTAGCCCATACAAAAATCCACAACATATATAATGTTTGTTTGGATTTTGACTTCCCATTTGACCTTAATAGGGAAAAATCCGCTACAGATCTCATTCATAAACTTACATGCTGCAAATTTAAACTCTACAGCTTAGGTCAATTTTCATGCAGTCTGGATTTTTTTCTGCATTGTGTGGATGAAATTTGGCAATAAGCTGCGAATGTCCCTTTCATAAAATCCACACAGAAAATCCGCTATGTATCCACCCTGTTTGACCATAGCCTTAAAGTAATAGATGATTTCCCTTTGTTTTTAAGGAACACCATTTCCTAATAAGTGCTTGAGGTGTGATGCAGCGAGGGCCACATTGGGGGTAAAAATAGGGCAATTGCCCTGGCCCCCACACCCTTGAGGTTGACCCCACAGTCTCTACAGCAGGAGCTACACTGTTAAAAGGATAAAAACAATGAAAAAAATACACATATTTGGTATCGTTGCAGTGGTAAAATTCCAATCTATAAAAATATAAAGTTAATTAATCCAATTGGTAAACGGCATAATGAGAAAAAAAGATCCAAACTTCAGAATTACGTTTTTTTTCGCCACCGCAACCTTGCAATAAAATGCAATAAGAGGAGATCAAAACATTGTATCTACACCAAAATGGTATCAATAAAAATGTCAGAACAAAAAATAAGCCCAGTCCCAGATCCCGAAAAATTAAAACAGTACCGGTCTCGGAATATGGAGACAAAAGCAAATTTTTTTTTTCTTCTTACAAATTTCAGAATGTTTATTTACCACTTAAATAAAAAAACAAAACTATGCATGTCTAGTATCTGCGTACTCATACTGACCTGGAGAATCATAATGGCAAGTCAGTTTTACCATATAGTGAACATGTAAATAAAAAGCCCAAAATAGAATTGTGGAATTGCACTTTTTTGCATTTTGGAATTTTTTTCTCGCTTTGCTGTACACTATGTGGTAGAATGAATGGCGCCATTCAAAAGTGCAACTCATCCCACAAAAAACAAGCCCCCAAACGGCTATGGGGATAGAAAAATAAAAAGGTTATGGCTCTTATAAGAAAGGGAGGAAAAAAGAAAAACGGAAAATCGCCTGGGTGTGAAGGTGTTAAAGTCCCTATAATAGCAGTACGAGCGCCCCCTGCAGGCTTCATAATTTGGATGTTAATGATGGGTTTACTAACAAACTAAAAAAAAATCATATCTATAAAATGAAATTAGGATTAGGGTACCTCTTTAAATCCTAAATGTGTAGACATTTATCAGGCAGGAAGAACTTACAAGGCATTAAGTTCAACATTTCCACTAGTGATCCCATAACAACACAAGAAAGGAAGGGTTGTTGTAGGGATTTTGTCATAGGGATAACACAAGGACGGTGCTTAATAATTCAAATTTAACTTTATTTATGTAGATGATCCTATGAGAACGTTCTTACTGACTCTCCAGTTTGTAAAATCTATTTGATGAAACATTTTTAGGTAATTCTTTATAAATATAAGGAGTCCTGTGTTCAGAATCCTCACCTCTTGGTCAGAGAATAAGTTGGTTACAAAGAGCGTCACTCTCTGGAGGATCCGTCCTGTGTGACACTGACAGCCCAATGGTGTGAATGGACGTGTGTGTAGTTCAGCCTAGAATGTATGGAATCTTGGTGGTATACAGTGGCGTACAATGGGGCCCGTGAGCCAGGGTGGCCCGTTGTCAGCACCCGCACTGGGCCCCCCTCCACCCGCACAGAATGATGGGGTGGAAGCTTCTGCTGACAGTCCCTCCTCCATCATCATTGCTCCCGCTGACGGCCGAAGGTGAGCAATGGTGATCAAGGAGGAAGCATCAGCTGATGCTTCCTCGCCCATCATTCTTCTTCAGCGTTTGACTTGTCAGAGCAGCGGGCGCGATGACGTCATTACAGCGAGCCCACTGTTCTAACATGTGCGCTCAGGAGACCAGAGCATTGGGGGGAATGAACATTGTATTTGTAACAGGTGAACATTGTATTTATTTATTTTAAATCATTGATTGGTTCCCATAATAGAGTTTAGATGACCATGTAGAGTGCATTGTATTGTAAGCAAGACCATGGGGAGTGTATTATATTGCATGGAGGACCATGGGGGGCGCATTATATTGTATGGAGGACCACGGGGTGCATTATATTATATGGAGAAACATGGAGGTGCATTATATTGTATGTAGGACCATGGGGAGTGCATTATATTGTATATAGGACCATGGGGAGTGCATTACATTATATGGAGGACCATGGCGGGTGCATTATATTACATGGAGTGTGAAGGGTTAAACCAAGATCAAAACCATTTTGTGCTTGTAATTCTATCTTGTCATTTATTAGATAAATTCTGTTACTAGGCTATAGATTATGACTATTATAAAGCCAAATTGTTCTTCTGTGACTAGAGTAAAGGTTATGGCTGTAACAAAAACCAGACTGTTCCAGCCTGGTCAAGATATGAGACCTTGGGATGTATCATTGTATAAAACTCAGATGAATGTACTATTGTGTTTTTTCCTATGTCACATGGATGTAGTTTCTGGTCTTTCTGTATTTTCATAGGTTAAGTGCTACAAGTGTGTTTTTAAACTATTGGTTGAAATACAACTTGCTAAATACTATAAAAGAAGATGACGTAATGAACGGGGTAGGAATCTGCCTTGATTCTCCCAAACAGAGACACGTCGTCTCCGTCTGGTCATTTTCAGTTGCTAGCAACGTCCTGTGGATTAATTTGGAAATCACTTGGTCAACCGTGAAGGGTCACTTCAGATTCTCCCTCAACAGGAGGACCATAGGGAGTGCATTATATTGTGTGGAGAACCATGTGGAATGCATTATATTGCATTATATTGAATAGAGGACCATGGGGGATACATTATCTTCTATGGAGGACCATGGGGGATGCACTATTTTGTATAGAGCAGGGTTCCCAAACTCCACTCCTCAAGGCCCACCAACAGATCATGTTTTCAAGATTTCCTTAGTATTGCTCAGGTGATAATTCCATCACCTGTGCAATACAAAGGAAATCCTGAAAACGTGATCTGTTGGTGGGACTTGAGGACTGGAGTTGGGGAACCCTGGTATAGAGGACCATGAGGGGTGCATTATTCTGTATGAAAGAGCATGGGGTGCATTATATTGTGTGGAGGACTATGGGGGCTGCATTATATTGTATGGAGGACTATGGAAGGTCCATTATATTGTTTGGAGGACCAAGGAGAGCACATTATATTGTATATAGGACCATGGGGAGCGAATTGTATTGTATGGAGGACCATGGGGAGCACATTATATTGTGTGGAGGACCATGGGGAGCGATTTATATTGTATGGAGGATCATGGGGGTGCATTATATTGTATGTAGGATCATGGAAAGCGCATTATATTGTATGGAAGACCATGGGGGTGCAATTTATTATAAGGATGACCATGGGGAGTGCATTATACTGTATGGAGGACCATGGGGAGTGCATAATATTGTATGAAGGACCATGGGGAGTGCATTAAATTGTATTGAGGACCATGGGGAGTACATTATATTGTATAGAGGACCATGCGGAGTGCATTATGTTTTATGGAGGACCAAGGGGAGTGCATTATATTCTATGGAGATCCATGGGGAGTGCATTATTGTTATGTTTCGGTAGCTGAGTAGAAATAGCAAAAATAGCCAAGCAATACACCAGAGAGGCTGGAAACTACTGGGTAGCAGGGCCCTAAACTAACCGCAACACTAGAAGTAGCCGTGGAGCGTACCTACGGTGATCCTAGACGCCTCGTCACAGCCGGAGAGATAGCTACACCTAAAGACAGAAAAATGAAAGCTAACTGCCCCGTAGCAGAACCCCCAAAGAAATAGGAAGCTCCCAAACAAGTAATGGCGGTTAGACAAGAAGAAAATACGAACACAGACAGAAAATAGAATGAGCAAACGCTGGGGCCCAATCTGTCTAGACAGAAAAGTATAGGAAAGAATTCTGACTGCAACCCAAAAAACCCTGACAAAAATACCAACACTTCTGATTAACAAAAAACCTGAGATCACACGATCTCTACCACCTAAATCAGATCTCTGGTGTAACACACAGCAATTCAGCAAATAAAAAGTGAACCAGAAACAGAGCAAAAGTGCAAACACAAACTGAGCACAATTGCAGTGCCAGGCCCCAAAAGGGGACCAGGCTGAAGTCCACTGCAAGGCAGCAAACCAGCAAGGAAAATCCAACCAGAGGAAAAAAAACAACAAGTCACTTATCTGAATGATAGCAGGAATGCAAGCTGAGTTCAAGCCAAGAGCTGGAAGAACAATTGATTACCGGCAAGGCTGATGGGAGTTCAGGTCACTTATATCAGACCATTTGGACCCAGCTGAAAGCCATTCAGCAATTGGTTCATTACCCTCAGCAACCACCGGAGGGAGCCCCAGCTCCGAAGTCACCCCAAACATGCTAATAACACATTATATTGTATGGAGGACCATGGGGAGTGCATTATTCTATATGGAGGATTATGTGGGGTGAATTATACTATATGGAGGATTAAGGGGAGTGCATTATACTATATGCAGGATTATGGGGGTTGCATTATTCTTTACGGAAGGCTATGTGGGGCCACTATAATATGTGGAGGACTATTTGGGTTGCCATTATACTGTATGCAAACAATTATACAGTGTGAAAGTTTTTTAGTCTAGTGCGGGTCATTTTCCAGTTTGGGGCCATTATATTGCTTGGAGGGCTGTGTGGGGATCACAGTTGAGGGATCAATCTGTACTGGGGTCACCATACTTAGCCTTTTTGAGTTGAGGTGGGGTACAGTAGGGTAATTATACTATGCATGTGGAGGAATTCAGCATGGGGGTATCATACTGTGGGGGAACTTTTGTTTGCATCATGCTTTATGGCAGGGGTGGGGAACATCCGGTGCGGCCACTTTGCCTGTTTTTTGGCCGCAGGCCGTTCAATTCAGGTCCTACAACAACAGTCTCTGGCTTGACTTCTCCCCCGCATGTGACTAGTCATATGGCCATGATTACATCAAGGTCCTAGTGGCTGCTGGTGCTGCGGCAGAAGGAGGAGTCTGCAGAGCAAGTTGGTGGGTGGTGATGCTGCTGATTACTGGGGAGACATGACAGAGTGACTGCGTGCCCGGGAACTGCCAGTCAGGGCCGGTGTCAGCACCTGGCACTCCGGGGCAAGTGCCGGGGCCCTGAGCAGGCGGGGGGCCCACTCG
>VIAB01014206.1:20084-33397 GCA_009801035.1 Oophaga pumilio | reverse complement strand
GATGGCCATACGGAGAACACTTGTGCGACTCTCGGCAGGGAGACCTGGACCGATTTTTCATATGATTAGTGTGATTCCGGCCATAGATATATATTCCAGTGGAAATGTATATAGACAAAAAAAGAGGAGTCACACATCTATATGTTCACAGTACAAAAATCTAGGGCAAAACCAAAGAAATGAGCCAGAACACATAAGTGCAATGTGTAGTTGTTCATTCACTTCCCTTCTTTGGGCTGTGAATTATATCTAAGTGCTCCATGCTGTTTACATGGATTATTACTTCTTAATTACTTACTGGAGGGTATCTGCTCAATTTTTTTTATCATAAGTTCTGTCTGTTAAAGCCCACAGTGTGAAAGTGCACCTACGCATTGCACTTATATCAAAAGGGTTTCAGGATCACTTCTTTTGTTTTGCGTTAGTTTTTTGCACTTTGTATATAAAGGGCCATGGACATTTTACAGTATGGGGACCAGAATGGGGGACATTATACTTTATGGGCACCAAAATAGGGGACATTATACTGTTTGAAGGAAAGAATCATGGACATTACACAGTATGTAGGCCAGAAATCTAACATTGTACTGTATGGGTACCAGAATGAGAGACATTATACATTATGTGTGGAGAATGGGGATATTATACTGTATGGTGACCAGAATAGGCCACATTATACTGCTGGGGGCCAGAATGTGGCACATTTATACTATATGTAGACCAGAATGGAGGATGTTACACTCTGTAGAGACCAGAACAGGAGACATTATACTGTATGGGGGACAGAGAGGTGTACGTTATACTGCATGGGAACCAGAATGAAAAATATTATACAGAATGGGGGTGAGAGGTGGACATTATATCATATGTGTACTAGAATGGGGAATATTATATAGTATGGGGGCAAGAATGTTGGACATTATAAAATATGTGGGCCTGAATGGGGAATGTTATGCTGTAGTATGGGGACCAGAAGAGGAGACATTATACTGTATAGGAACCAGAGAGGGGGACAATATACTGTGTGGGTACCAGAATGGGATATATTTTAATGTATGGAGGCCAGAATAGGGACAGTATACTCTATGGTGAGTAGAATACGGGACATTTTACTGCTTGGGGGAAAAAATGTGGTACATTATAAAATATGTGATACAGAATGGAGATTTTAAACTGTATGGTGACCAAAATTCATTATATTGCATGGATACCAGAAGAGGAGACATTATACTGTATGGTGACTAGAATATGGGACATTTTACTGAATATGGGCCAGAATGTGGGACATTATACAGAATGGGGATTTTATACTGTATGGTGACCAAAATATGTGTCATTATACTGTATGGGCACCAGAAGAGGATACATCAGCGAGGGGAACATTACATTGTATGGGTGTAGCGCCCACATCTCTGCCTGCAGTCCCTCTCTCCCTCCAGAGACATCAGAGAACTCACCGCTAAAGAATCCGTCCTGCCCCTTCGGGGTCTGCTGCTGCCCGGGGTGCACGCACTCCTAGCAGGTCTCCAAGCACTGTGTTAAGAGCACGCACGTGCACCCTTCCTCTTTCTTAAAGGGGCTATGTGCGTTCCTCTAAAGTGTCCCCAAAAATGGCTGGAGATCTCTTTCTGTTTAAACCGCCTCCTCTAACATGGAGGTGCCTGTGCAATGTTGTGAGTTTGTTCCTAATACGCTTGTCAGTTCTCAGGTCCTTGTACTTGTATCCGAGTCTGCTGCACCCGCCAGTGCTCACCTCAACGGCGTCAAAGCCAGCTACACCGCCAGTGCCCACCTCAATGGCAGCAGAGCCAGCTGCACCTGCCAATGCTCACCTCAATGGCAGCCAAGCCAGCTGCACCCGTCAGTGCTCATCAGTTCTTTAGACTGTTCTGTCTGCACCTGTCATCTTCTCCACATGTCTGCATCTGTTGGACATTTCCTTGGACCATTCCAGCTATCCACTCCTAGGGGTCAGCTGACATCCACCCAGGGTCAGTCCTGGAGTAGCACCTGGATCACCTCCCTTCTCTCTCCACGAACTGCAGTGTCATTAGCTGCTGCATGTCCATGGTCGGATTGAGTGAGGCACCTCCATGTCTTACTTGGGCTTTGGCACAGTGGTTCCACCACCCAGCCCGTTACAGGGGGGATCAGAATGGGGATATTATAAGTATGGGGGCCAGAATTGTGTCATTATACTGTAAGGGGGCCAGAACTGGGAACATTATACAATATGTGGGCTACAATCGAGGATGTTATATTGTATAGGGATGGGGACCATAATGGTGGACAATATACAGTATAGGGACCAGCAGAGGAGAAATGATGCAGTATGGATACCAGAACTGGAGATTATATATTGCAAGGTGGGTAAAATGGGGGAAATTAAACAGTATGGGGGCCATAATGGGCACATTATACAGAAACGTGACTAGAATGGGGATATTACACAATATGGGGCAAGAATGGGGAACTATATAATGTATGAGGGCCAAAGAGAGGACATTATACAGTATTTGGGCCACAGAGGAAGACAATAATGTAGAAGGCAGAATGGGGACATTATACTGTATGATGACACAGAGGTGGACATTATTAATGCATAGGGCCACAATTGGGGAAAGAACAATGCACCCCATTGTAACCCCATACTTTATTAATGCTTCCCTGGTGGCCTTTTATGTTATTAAATATTAATTTATGGAGCCACAATATCGAAAAGAAAAATTTTATTATTGCACAAGGTCCATAAAAAAGGACATATAGTATTCATTAATACTGTATGAGGGCCAAAGGGTAAGGGGGGGAGGCGACATTATTATTGTGAGAGTGTCTCAAAGGGAGATATAACTTCTGTAATATATTTTATTTTTTGTGATACTCTTACAGGGGTGCAAAAAAAGAAGGTAATGTTACTGTGCAGGCCAGCAGTGCGGCACTATGCCTCCATTTTATTCTATATGTGCCGCAGTGTAGAAGAGGGGGAAAATTAGGAAGGGTGCCATAGAAGCGATCATCTATAGATGTCTTACCTGTACATTATAGTCAAAGTTACTGAGTATAATGTCACCAGTGATCACTGTATTTCCTGTACACTATATACTATATACAGAGCACCTGTGTATAACATCACTAGTGGTAATATTAGTGTTAGCGATCAGTATGGCAGTATTATTCTATCACTGTGATGGTAATATGTGGTCTTGTTATGGTGTTGCAGTATTTGTCCCTTGTATGTGATATTATTTGGTCATTATGTTGTTGTAACATGTGGTCAGGTTATGTAGCAGTGTTTGTCCATTTTATGTGGTATTATGCAGTACTGTTGGTATATTGGACTCGTTATACTGTATTATGTTGTGTATGGAGATAACGTGTTCTTTTTTCTATCAATAAAGAAAAGATTCTTTAATTCCAATTAGAAATTAAAAAGTTAATATTTTACCTTGTTCCTGTCCTGTGACAAACTATTACACAATACAGAAATAAAGAAAGCAATACAAGATGGGAGGGGACCTCCCACAATCCAACAGTGGAAAAAATAGTTAACAAATAATGAAACAATACCATACGAGGATTAGTATAGATAAATAGAGGATGTTTTTGAAAGTATCTCAAAATCTGGGGAAAGTGGTGATATTCGTCTTTAACACAGCTTTCAGGCAATACACTTTCTTCCTCACTTTTGTGTTGTAAACCCTTATGTGACCCAGGAAATCAAATGCATGTGATGACAATTTTTTATACAAACTAAATCAGAAAGGATGCAAATTACTTCTGAGCAAAACATATACCTAGATATCACTAGACTCAAGTATTTCTGCTGTCTCCGATGTCTGCAATACCTTATATTTATACATACTGTGATTACTGTGACGGATTGGACAGAGAAAGGGGGAGTCGACTTTGCTCACCTCGGGGGAGGGGAGAGAAGGACCCAGCAGGGATCAGCTCTCTGACGCAACCACTTGCCCCAGGTCAGTCAGGGAACTGCACCGAGGACAAATAGTTGCCGGAAAGGCTTCACTTATAGGTACGAGTTATTGAGGTGCTCCCAGTGAGGGGGGATATATATCACTAGTCCAGGCTGGGGATATATATAATCCTCCCGGCCGTCACTGTCAGAGTTCCTCCACTAACCAGTACGGTATGCTGCCACCAGTTCCTTGTTCGAAATAAACCCTGTACGACAACAGGCTTATATCAGGTCAGAAACCAACCCGGGTAGCGTATAATATACAACAGAGTGCACGGACGTGGAGATTTGTATATCAAGACTAAAAAGCAGCCCAAGATTAATTTTATATTTAATCGCCGAAAAGGCACACTAGAAATATACAGGTATATATATATACAGAACAATATACAAGTATGCAGTCAAGAGTGTAGTATAAGGGTAGGGTATAGATAGGTTGCAATTACCATGTTATGTAACATGTGACCACAGGGAGGCACTGATGGATCACAGGTCCAAATCTTAGTTACAGGCTTTTCCTGACTGCGTCAGGTAATGGATCCTCCTGCCAGTAGAAAAACTAAGTCCAAAATGAGGGGCTTATATCTCCTAGGCTGCTCCCTCCCACACTCTGCTCCCACCCGTGGGCTTGTGCAGCCTCTCTCCTCCCATATCTGACAATATGATTTTTTGTCCAGAACCATGGATGGCCCATAACTTTCTGCCCGAAACTGTGAATGGGTTGGCGGTGCCGTCACTGGGTTCTGCTGGATTTTATCTGCCCATAGAGACTAACTATGCCTACCTGTATGTAATTCCTGGTAGCTATGCTTTATAACTCAATAACGCAGAGTGCTACAGGTTGCTGCCAGGCACGAACGTATGGGGGAAGGCATGCCGATTCCGAATATGTTTTCGGCTATTTTCAGAGATATTGCATTCTGTTATTATAGGTCATTTTCCAGATTCAATACCTCAGAGCCTTGCTGTGACTTACAGTGCCACCCTGTCTCCGTGTGCTTGAGTCAGACAAAAGAATCCAGTTTTCCTGTTGCTGCAGGAGAGTACATACCCTGGTGTTAAGAGCTTTAAAGAGCTTGTTCCTGGCATTTTAGTTAAAGGAAAACATTGCATGGCTTTTTATGGCCTTGGGGAATGCATGCCAAGGGAGGGGGCTGAGTGGTCTGAAGCAAGCATTTTTGGACCAAACTTATCTTGATGGGGAATTCCATCAGAAATCAAAATGACATCATTTTCCCATACCTCACACTTCCCCCCTTTAGAGGGTGCTAGGGGGCATCACATTCTTGTGTTCCCCCGAGTGCACTCCCGCAATCTCTCCTTGCTAAGATAGCCAGTCAGTGTTGCCATGGTCGTGGCCCCTTTTATGGCGAATGGAGAAGTGGTACTGCTGGAGCACCAGTCTCCAATGCAGCAACCTCCCATTCATCCCGGACACCATCTGCAGCCAGCTGAAGGGGTTGTGGTCCGTCTCCTCGATGAAGGATGCCCATACAAATATGGCTGCAGATGCTGCAGGGCCCACACAATTGACAGGCACTCCTTTTCCATCGGGGAGTATGCCACCTCTCTCAGCAATAGCTTCCTGATCAGGTACAGGATGGGATGCTCCTGGCCCGCTGCATTGACCTGGCTGAGCACAGCACTGAGGCCAAAGTCACTGGCATTAGTCTGTACTACAAACGGCCGTGCAAAGTCAGCAGCTTGTAGTACAAGGGAGCTGGAGAGAGCGGTCTTGAGTGCCTGAAAAGTGGTCTCACAGGCGACTGACCACTCTACCGCAAACAGCAGCTTTTTCTTGGTGGGGTCGAGGAAAGACATTATCTGTTTCTTGGTCCTGGGGGGTGGGCCAGGACATGAAGGCATCCACTTTCCCAGTCTCTGGCTTCAGAACACCCCACCTACCCGGTGACCCAGGTAGAGGGCCTTGCTCATGCCCAGCTGGCACTTTTCTGGCTTGATGGTCAAACCTGACTGGTGGATCCGCCTGCGTCAGATGCTCTAGGTGATCCTCCCATGTGGGGCTGACGATGGCAATATTGTCCAGGTACGCAGCTGCGTACCCTTCAAGTCCCTGGAGCAGCATGTTGAACGTCCCCTGAAAAGAGGCAAGGGCATTCTTCATGCCGAATGGCATCACGGTGGACTAATAAAGTCCAAATGCAGTGATAAAGGCAGAGCGCTCCCGGGCCTCGTGGGTCAGAGGGATCTGCCAATATCCCCGACTCAGATCCATGATGGTCAGGTACTTAGCCCCAGCCAACTGATCGAGCAGGTCATCGATGAGTGGCATACGGAATGAATCGGTGACCATGACAGCGTTGAGCCTTCAGTAGTCCACGAAGAAATGGGTTGTTTGGTCCTTTTTGGGGACAAGGACTACGGGCGATGCCCACGTGCTGTTGGATGCCTGGATCACCCCCAGCTTCAGCATCTCGTCAATCTCCTGGCGCATCTGCTGCTGCACCTCGAGAGAGACCCGAAATGTTGACCGCCGGATCGGGGGTGATCCCCAGTGTCCACATGATGGACAGCCAACTCAGTCCATCCGGGAAGGCTGCTGAACAGCTCCCAGAAGGGGCATAGAGTCCTCGAGAGCTGGTGGCCAACCTCTAGGTTCTCAAAGGATCCACCCGCCTTGGCTTGGTTTCGGCCTCTCCTTCCTTGGGAAAGTTGCACACAGGGAGGACGCAGGCCTCCCGCTCATGATGGGCCTTCATCATGTTCACGTGGAAGGCCTTCCTCCTTCCACGGGCGTGGTCTAGGGTGACCAGGAACGTGATGGCATTGAGCCGCCGATGCATGAGGTATGGGCTCTCCGAGGCTGCCTGAAGCTTGTCCTGTGGTACAGGGACCAGTACCCACACTTTCTGCTCCACCTGGTAGGTCCTTTCACAAGCATTCTGGTCATACCAGCATTTCTGGTCAGCCTGAGCCTGGGCCATGTTGTCCTGCACCAGCCGCGACAAGGCCGTCATTTTGTCCCGGAAGCGCAGGACGTACTCAACGACCGACACTCCAGGGGTGGCCAAGTCTCCTTCCCATGCCTCTTTCACCAGAGTAAAGAGCCCTCGTACACGCCACCCATACAGGAGCTTGATGGGGCAAACCCCGTTGAGGCCTGTGGAGCCTCCAGGTAGGAAAATAGTAGGTGAACTAGGTACCGCCCCCAGTCGCTCCCGTGGGACTCAACCAACATTCTAAGCATCTGCCTGAGGGTGCCATTGAACTGCTCACACAGACCATTAGTCTGCAGATGGTATGGGCTGGCCACCAGATGTTGCACTTGTATTTGCTTACAAAGGGACTCCATCAGCTGTGACATGAACTGGGTCCCTCAGTCGGTGAGCATTTCCTGGGGAAATCCCACTCTGGAGAAAAGCTCCAGTAAAGCATTGGCCACCTTTTCAGCCCAAGTGGACAACAAGGCTACCGCTTCTGGGCACCGGGTGGCATAATCCACTACCGTTAGTATGTAGCGTTTCCTGGAGCGGCTGGGAATGGACAGCAGTCTGATGAGATTCACAGCCACCCTCCGGAAAGGCTCGTCAATGATGGGCAATGGCACCAATGGGGCTTTGGGGGTGCCGCCCCACCTTCCACACTCTCTGACAGGTGTAACATGAAAGGCAGTAGGCAGCCACATCGGCCCCCATTTTACGCCAGTAGAATGCTGGGCTAGCCTGGCCTTGGTCTTAGCGATCCCTAAGTGTCCGGCCATCTAAACCTCATGTAAGATCCCAAACAACTCCACCCGGAACGGATAGGGTACCACTAACTGTCGGTCCCTAGGCCACACTTCTGGTGACTCTTGCTGAACCGACACCCGGTACAGCCATTTCTGGTCCCAGACCATCCACTCGAGGTCTGAGTCCGTGAAAGGCTGTGCCGCCTACTCCTTAAGGGCCTTCTGGCTGTCGTTGGCTTCCAACGCTGCCTGAAACCCCTGACTAGACTTGGCCAGAATGGACGAAACTGCCATGTCTTCTGTCAGTTCTCCAGGACCACTCTCCAGGCCTCCCTCAGGCTCAGCTACCACTTGGTCGGAATGAGGATGGCTGTCGGACCTCTGTGAGGCTCCTTGGGCTCCAGCAGTCCCACTTCTGGTGACAGCGGCCACGATCTCCTGCCCTGGGGCCTTACCTGGAAGCTCCACCTCTCCTGTGACAGACCGCACTCCATTGGCATGTTCCCCTTCCTTCAGCTGCGCAGAACTGAGCAGTTTGGACTCATCTAGGTACCCTACACTCCCTGCTGCAGCTCCTCCCACCAACTCTGGTTCTGGCCTTGCAGATACCTGCCCCCAACCTCTCCCTCCAGAGAACACTGTCTCACCACACCTGGGGCATTCTCACACCTTCTTGTGTCTTCTGGCTCCATCTCATCTGCGCGCACTGCATGAGTCCTGTCAGCACAGGAGTGACTCTCAGCTCCCACCTCCCCCTTGACGAGGAAGGAACAGGCAACACACTTACAACATTGCTAGCAGTAGACAAATCAAGACACAGTGGGTGACCAGGACTTGGGGTCTCATTAGCTGCATACTGTGACACTAGGCACCCCAAATCTGTCCCAAGTAAAACATTTGCGGGAATATTCACCAACACTCCCATCTCCCTCATTTCCCTCCCGGTGCCCCAATCCAGGTGAATCCTGGCAACAGGCAGCACCGGTTCAACGCCTTGAATCCCGGAGATGGCGAGAGATTTCGGGGTATCAAGTCCTGGGAGGACACCATCTCAGGCTGCACGAGAGGTCATCACGGTGTCGGTGTTCCACAGTCCCATAGCAGTGGAGTGGTTTACAGTGACGGGCTGGTAATTGTCATGGGGTCTCCCACCACCCCCACTCACACACATGACAAGGGACGGTCTTGGGGATGAGGATGGGGCCTTGAGGTGCTGGAGACACATGGCCCTGAAGTGTCCCGGTTGATTGCAGAAGTGACACCTACTGGGTTCTGCCCCTGTCCTGGAGAGGGAAACAGAGGGGGGAGCCCATTGCATTCTAGGGGCTGGGGAAACAGGGGCAAGATGAGTCTTACCCCCTCTCCAGGAGCTGTGGGTGGCCCGCTTGGCTTCGGGGGCCCAGTTATTGGCATATTTATTTGACAGGGCAGCTTTAGCAGCAACCTCCTTTGGTTTCCAGTCACGGAGGTACTGTTGGAGGTACTCTGGGCAGTTCCAAGAGAATTGCTCTGTGACAAACGTTTTCTGGATCTCCTGGCTGGTGGTGAGCTCCAGACCCTTAGTTCAGTGCTCTGCAGCTCTCATAAGGGCCCGCATGTGGTTGACCCAAGTGTCCTTGGGGCCCTTTTGCAGGCTCCGGAACTTCCTGTGGTAAAAGTGAGGTTGAACTTCTGGATCAGGGCCTGTTTGATGCTCTCATAGTCCTGTTCCTCCCCAGCAGGTAAGTCCCTCAAAATTATTAGAGACTTACCCCTCAAATGGGGGGTCAGGTACTTGGCCCACTGATCCGAGGCCAGATTGTGCTGTCGGAAGGTCAGCTCAAAGGCCCGCAGAAAGAAGTCCAGGTCTCAGTCCTTCTCCAGCAAGGGGAAGTACTCGGCTCGGACCTTGGCTGTCTAGGGTTCTGGAGATGCTGTGGTGGGCCATAGGACACCATGCTGGGCCATCTCCAGCTGATGCTGTTGCTCTGCTTGTGCCACCTCCCGATCTGCTTGGCGTTCTGCCACCTCCCAATCTGCCTGGTGCTCTGCCGCTTTCAGGAGGGCAGCATAGGCTTCCTCGCTCCCCGCCTCAAGACTGGCCAAGGCAGCTTGATAGAGGGCCTCAGACCTGAGCTGTCCGGGGAGAAAGGCAGTAGGAGGGCATTCTCCGGTGGCAGGATAGTGCACTGGCAGCGAGATGCTTGCGGAGCCCAGGCGGGACCCCCTGGTTCAACCCTTCGTTAGAACCAGTACAGTCACTCTCCGCATTATGGGCTAGCTCTACGGCCATCATTCTTGTCCAGCTTTGAGTGCTTGCAGACAGTCTTTTCAGCCCTCGGTCACGGATACATCGGCAACCTGAGCATCCACACAACTACAGTACTTGTGCTCGGACTGTCTAGTGCTGAGCTGATCTTAAGACCCCAGCAGCAAAAGTTACTGCTGTTAGTACTTAGTGTCTGGGAGTAGGGAACCCATGCACACTATTATCTCGATCCCACCACTGCCACCAATCTGTGAAGGATTGCACAGGGGAAGGGGGTGTTGACTTTGTTCACCTCGGGGGAGGGGAGAGAAGGACCCAGCAGGTATCAGCTCTCTGGCACCACCACTTGCCCCAGGTCAGTCAGGGAACTGCACTGAGGGCAAATAGTCGCTGGAAAGGCTTCCCTTATAGGTACGAGTTATTGAGGCGCTCCCAGTGAGGGGGATAAATTTATCACTAGACCATGCTTGGGATATATATGTAAACCTCCTGGCCGTCACTGTCAGAGTTCCTCCACTAACCAGTACGGTATGCTGCCACCAGTTCCTCATACAAAATAAGCCCCGTCCGACAACAGACTTTTATCACGTCAGAAACCAACCCAGGTAGCGTATAATATACAACGGAGCATGTAGATGTGGGGGTTCGTGTATCGAGATAAAAGAGCAGCCCAAGATTAATTTTATATTTAATCGCCGAAAAAGGCTCACTAGAAATATACAGGTATATATATATATATATACAGAACAATATACAAGTATGCAGTCAAGAGTGTAGTACAAGGATAGGGTATAGATAGGTTGCAATTACCGTGTTATGTAGCATGTGACCACAGGGATGAACTGATGGATCACAGGTCCAAATCTTAGTTACAGGCTTTTAATGACTGCGTCAGGTAATGGATCCTCCTGCCAGTAGAAAAACTAAGTCCAAAATGAGGGGCTGACTTATATCTCCTAGGCTGCTCCCTCCCACACTCTGCTCCCACCCGTGGGCTTGTGCAGCCTCACTCCTCCCATATCTGACAATATGATTTTCTGTCCAGAACCGTGGATGGCCCATAACTTTCCGCTTGAAGCTCTGAATGGGTTGGCATTGCCGCCAATGAGTTCCGCTGTATTTTATCTGCGCATAGAGACTAAATATGCCTACTATATGTAATTCCTGGTAGCCGTGTTTTATAACTAAATAACGCAGAGTGCTAAAGGTGACAGCCGGGCACGGGCGTATGGGGGAAGGAATGCCGATTTCGATTGTGTGCTTTGCTAGTCTCAGAGATATTGCATTCTGTTATTATAGGTCATTTTCCAGATTCAATACTACAGAGCCTTGCTGTGACTTATAGTGCCATTCTGTTTCCATGTGCTTCAGTCAGACAAAAGAATCCAATTTGCCTGTAGCAGCAGGAGAGTACACACCCTGGTGTTAAAAGCTTCAAATAGCTAGTTCCTGGCATTTTAATTAAAGGAAAACATTGTATGGCTTTTTATTACCTTGGGGAATGCATGCCAAGGGAGGGGGCTGAGTGGTCTGAAGCAAGTATTTTTGTGCCAAACTTATCTTGATGGAGAATACCATCAGAAATCAAAATGATATCATTTTCCCATATCTCACAATTACCTTGCTAATTGTATGATTTAACATTTACATTACTGTATATGATGTCTACCCTTATGTATGTTAAAGATACGACTTTGAGTTACTTTTCCTTCATTATGTAGTATCCTTCAATAAAACGAGTTAAGAAAAACAAATCATATAACAATGGGCATACCTATGTAAAGAAAAACCTATAGATGTATTGCACCATAGACACCATAAATTAAAAAAGTGTGACTAGCACTCTCCAGTATTTATTATTTATCTATACATTTTTCCACTTAAAAAAACTTTAATTGTGTTTATATCATGGTATGATATTGTTGATAAATGTATGTTGGAGAGTCCTATTCACACTCTATTTTATTTCTGGTGTCTGATTTTAATTGGTTTTAAATCACAGAATGTCAATTTGGTTTGTTAATAAATTAATTCTTCTTTACGTAGGTGTGCACATTGTTATATGTATTTATTTATTTATGTATATTCTTCTGTATAGTATTATACTCAATACATTTATCAATTTTACTCTTAATTATTATAGATATTGGCAGCACATCTTCTTCCCTACATATACGCAGTATGCTAATACACAATAGAAGAGGTGTACTTAACTTCTTCACCCGAAGCCTATTTTCACCTTCCTGAACAGGCCAAATTCTAAAAAATTTCAGTACTGTATATCCCAGTGATTCTTAGACTGTGATTTCATGACACATTCTACTTCATGCCTATAGTAAATTTCTGTCTATTTGGTTTGAGTTTATTTATGAAAATATCGAAAATTTGACATATGTGAAAATTTGGCAATTTTAAGACTTTGAATTTTTATGCCCTTAAATCAGATGGTTATACAACACAAAATAATAACATGTACCTCATATCTACATTACATCAGCATCATTTTTAAACAATTTTTTTGCAAGGAAGTTAAAAGGGTTAAAAGTTAATCAGCAATTTTTCACTTTTCCAAAAAAATTTACAAAATCAATTTTTTTCTAGCGACCACATAAATTTGAAATGGCTTTGAAGGACTTATCCTGCAGAAATACTCAAAAGTGACATTATTTTAAAAACTGCTCCCCTCAGAGTACTCAAAACCACATTCAAGTAGTTTATTAACCCTTTAGGTGCTTCACAGGAATTAAAGAAGAATAAAATGGAAAAAAAAATTTTCTCAAAAAATGTTGTTTTAACCCCAATTTTTTCATTTTCACAAGGGTAACAGAAGGACATGGACAGTACATTTTGTTATGCAATTTCTCCGAAATGCACTGAAACTCCATATGTGGTAGAAAACTACTGTTTGGGTGCACGGCCCGGTAGGGAAAGAGCATCATTTGACTTTTGAAGTGCAAAATTGGCTGGAATAAATAGCGGACGTCATGAGGTACCTGCAGAGCTACTGATGTGCCTAAACAGTAGAAACCGCTAAAAGTGACCTCATTTTTAAAAATATAACCCTAAAGAAATTTATTTAGAGGTGTAGTGAGCACCTTGAACCACCAGGTGCTTCACAGAATTTTATAAAGTTGAGTCTTAAAAATGAACATATAAGGTTTTATTATTTTTTACACAGTTCCTTGTGTGATATAAGTGATTAGATAACTTTATTGTTCGAGTCGGTGCGATTACAGTGATACCAGATTTATATACTGTATATACTCGAGTATAAGCCGACCCGAGTATAAGCCTAGGCATCTAATTTTGCCGTGGAAAACTGGGTAATCTTATTGACTCAAGTTTAAGCCAGGTATGCATTGTAGTCTCATCCCTGTCCTGCTATGTGTGGCTCCCCCCGT
>VIAB01014205.1:17033-27350 GCA_009801035.1 Oophaga pumilio | reverse complement strand
GGGATGGGCAGACGTTACAAAGCTCTTTTTCATTAAGCAAGCCATTAAAGGATGGAAAAGGGTTCAACCAAGCCAAGAATGCCGCCGTCCCATTTCACTGAGATTATTACAGGACATTATCTTGATATCTCCATCAGTCTGCACATCACAATACGAAGTGGTCCTCATATCGGCAGCTTTCGCAATCGCCTTTTTCGGGGCACTGCGCATTAGCGAATTACTACCGTGGTCAAAAATATGTCGGAGGGTGGCCTAATTACGGAGGACATAGTCATATGCAGCGACTCTTGGCACATTCGAGTGAGGAAATCAAAGTGCGATCCCACCGGTAAGGGCACATTGGGTCCTGTGTAAAGCGACAGATGGCCCAGTTTGCCCGCTAAAAATCATCCAAAGATACGCCGTAATAAAACACGCAAGTAGATTTTTCTTCACTCATACAGACGGGTCCCCTCTGACCAAGTACCAATTCCAGGCAATTTTCAAGCTATGCTTGAATAAAATCGGCGCTAATCAAAAGGAGTATGTGAGACATTCGTTCTGAATAGGGGTAGCTACAGAAGAAGCTAGGGCAGGAGTGTCAGAGGCCGAGGTGCAGAGAATGGGGCGGTGGAAATTCGCATGCTTCGCCAGATACATAAGATATGATTTGCTGAATTAACATACAGTATGTTATCTCTTACTGGAGTGGAAGTTTGGGTTGTAGGACATTCCTATGTCTATTGGGCAGAAAAAAGGGCCAAACTGTGTCCGGGAGGAAGAAATCTTGGCCTCCCGGGCCTAGAGGTTAACTGGAGGGGTATCAGAGGCCTACAATGGAAACAGGTGTTCAAAGAGTTGGTTGACATTTCAAGGAGGGCAAGATGTTCGGTGATAATGGTGTTACATGCAGGTGGCAACGATCTAGGCAAGCAAAAAGTAGAGGATCTGTATAAATGGATGACAACAGATATCGAACGGTTCAGCTGTTCATTCACAAATATGATACTGGTGTGGTCAGAGATAATTCCACGGACCGTATGGTGTGGCACAAGAGATAAAAAAGCCAAAGAGCGCACAAGGAGGAAATTCAACACACGGATGGGAAAATTTGTGAGCGGAAAAGGCGTTATCGTTATCCGTCACCACCAGCTGCAAGGGGATAACACATCACTATTAAGACCGGACGGAGTTCACCTGACAGACATTGGCCTCTATATTTTTCTGTCTGATTTACAGGATGGGGTTGAACAGGCCCTAACGCTGATGGGTGGGGGTCGGAGTCCCGTGTAGGTTATACACAGGATCCTCCGTGGCGGAAGAAGCGGAGGAGGTCAAAGGTTCATAACTGCTCGTTGGGCTAACTCGCCTGTTGATCGGGGACAGGATCTCGGCGCGAGCAGCCCATTACAAAATGTAATTGCCTTTCTCTGCTTTTGTAATTAATAAAACTGTGCCCGACCTGTTCAACCCATCTAGGACTGTGTGTGTTTCATTACGGGTTTGATGGGAGGGGGTAAGGCACTGGTAATGACACACAGGTCTCCACAGTCTGGCAGGCGCTGTACTGTATAAGGAGGGAACCTCTGACTGTGGAGCCCAAGTAACAAACTACAACAAAATACGGCCAGTTCTCAGTCCCTCCCTCACACCAATCCCCTTGGTGATGCACTAATTGGGTTGCCCCAGCCGGCCAATGGTTCTTAATAGGGAAGGGTCCTACAGCCACACCTACAGGTGTTAAATCCAGGTGTCCGTACCAGTAACTCCCTCTTTTCCCCCGGCGGACACCTGGAAGCCTTTGTCCCACCCTCCCTCCCTTATAGTAGTTAATGGGGGTGACTGGCCATACTAACTGGCGGATAGATGTAAACTGGCGGATAAATGTAAAGTTGTAAGTTAGATTATTATTATAAAAACAAAAAAACCTATATAAGTGTACATATAACTAACCATTGTTAACCTTACTAAGTCACAGCGGAAGAAGTGGAGGAGGGCAAAGGTTCGTAACTGCTCGTTGGGCCAATTCACCTGTCGATCGAGGACAGGATCTCGGCGCGAGCCGCCCGTTAGGAAATGTAAATGCCCTTCTCTGCTTTTTGTAATTAATAAAACTGTGACTGACCTGTTCAACCCATCTAGGACTGTGTGTATTTCATTACGGGTTTGGTGGGAGGTGGGAAGGCACTGGTTACGACACACAGGTCTCCACAGTCTGCTTCTTAGGTTGAATAACTGGTGTAACTTCATGGAATTTGAGCAATACAGAGTTTTCATCAATCACTACATCTCTGCTGATTGTTACCGTGTTGGTCTCTGGGTGGCAGGATTCTGTATCCCTTTTGAGTTTCGCTATAGCCCACCAGGACTCCTTGCTTTGAGTGTGATTCCCACTTGAAACCTTTTTCTTTGGGAACATACACATACATTTTACTTCCAAATATCCTTAGGTGCTTCAGGTTAGGCTTCTCACAGTTCCATAGCTCATATGGAGTTTTATTTGTGACTTTACCTGGCACTCTGTTTTGAAGATAGCAATCTGTCATGATGGCTTCTCCCCAATACGTTGTAGGTAGATTTGCATCAAACAACATACATCTTCCACTTTCACAGAGAGTACAGTTCTTTCTCTCTGCAATGCCATTTTGTTCTGGGTTGTATGGAATGGTAATCTGGAACACGATTCCATTCTTTTTCAAAATGGTTTGCACCTTACCATTTGTATATTCAGTTTCATTATCTGCACTCAGGGCTTTTGACATTCTTCCAAATTTATTAAACACTACAGCTAGATATTCTTCAAGTTTCAGTGGAATTTCATCCTTACTGTGAAGCAGGTAGGCGATTGTATATCTGGAGTAGTCATCAATAAACGTGAGAAAATATCTCTTCTTGCTAGGAGTTTGAACACTCATTGGACCACATACATCTGTATGAATAAGATCCAGAGGCTGTGCGGATCTAGTGGTGCTTAGTTTAGGAAAATATTTTTGGGACATTTTCCCTTTAAGACAGCTAGTGCACTTCATCCTTTGACTACACTGGTTGATTTCAATATCATTTGCAAGTTGAGCTAGCTTGCTTACTGCTTCTCGGTCTCTGTGCTCAAGACGTCTGTGCCATACATGGATCCAGTTCTTATGGAGATCTTGTCTAGCACTGTACACTCTTTCTTTGCATTTTTCTTTCTGCAAGAGTATGACTTTTCTTTGAGATGATACAGCTGTTATCTTTAAAAGCAACTGCATTCCCCTTTTGTATGAGCTTCTTTACTGGCAGAAGATTGCTTTCAAGGCTGGGTAACATAGAGAACATCCTTTATTGGGATCTTTCTGCTTTGTGCTGAGGAAACTGGACCATGGAGGTAGATGTTTCCTACTCCTTCTGAAGTCATATAGTGACCATTAGCTAAGATGACCTTTTCTGACTTGCTTTCATTAAGTTCAGTGAAGAAATCCTTGTTATTTGTCATATGACTGCTTGCATCAGAATCTATTCACCATATATGCTTTGCAGATGGGCCTGCACTGCCGTTAAATGCAGCTTCAACACATGCAGAATCTTCCTTTACAGGTGTTTTAACCCTTTGATGACTGTTCTGCTTTTTAAGCTGACTCATTCTTACTTTATAAATTCTGCAGTCTGCTTTAAGGTGGCCGGGCTTTTTACAGACAAAATATTCACGAGTTTCTCTTAGATTGCTCTTACATTTAGGGAAATCCTGTGTCTATAATGCTGTTTCTGCTCTGGATTCAATACTGCTGATTACATGCTGTGTTTTTCTCTTGAATACATCCACAAGTTTGCCTTTAACATACTCTAGTGTCAGCTCATCATCTGGCCGTGCATCTAGTGCAGTCACAAGTGTGTCATAACTCTCTGGAAGACCACTTAATAGAAGTGCAGCAACATGAAAATCTTTAATTTCTTCTCCAATACTCCTGAGACGCTCTACAATTTCTAGATTCTGTCCATCACTTAGCTTAGACTGATACAGCTTTCTCATGAGATAAAGCTTATTGCTGAGATTTGATCTTTCATGCACTTTCTGAAATTTATCCCACATCTCCTTTGCAGTTGCACACTTGCATATATGCATATATGCATATATCATCTACACTGAGGGAGATCATGCTTTGTGCTTTCTGATCCTTCTCTAGCCAATCATCTGGTAATAGATGAGGCACTTGTTCCTGAGTATGTTTCAATGTACCTTCTCCTATGAGTAGCATCTTCACCTTGAATTTCCAGGACTGGTAGTTCTGGTTAGTGCGGCTTGGATCTGGGGAACTTGACAGGATTGCTGCTAGTGGACATCTTTGCTGATTTTTTGCTTTGGGCTTCTGTTACTGTGTTACTCTAGGGTTCTGTGTCACTCTGGGCCCATAACCTGTTGGCAGCGGATTACTCACGATACTCTCCAAGTGTGTGACAGCAGAACTTGTGCATTCATAAACAATCAGGAACAATATATGGTAAGCTTAATAGATCAGGAAAAAATCATTTGTGTGTCTCTATCTGTGCAGCATCTATAGCAGGCTGCTTCTCTCATACACAGACACAGGAAAAATGGAAAAACAGTCACATGCTCTTCCTGAGTGAACCTCTGGGAGGTTTTTTTTAACTTTATGCACAACATGCAAATCAAGCAACTAAACACTCGTAGACAGGAATTTAGTTGTTGCACCAAACATATTTCAACAACTACATTGGTCAGCACAGTAACTGTCTGATTTTAACGTGGACAGCACTTGTCTGTATAATACACTTGTCTCAGCATGCACTATGCTCTTCCACATACTGGATGAGACCTGTCTATTCAAGTCTATTAGTGTGCATAAAAAACATCCCATATGGAACATTTGTATTGCATCTGATTGTTATGGCTATGTTGCCACTATTGGCCTAGGAAACTATTTTATCATGTACATTCGATACATAAATATGGATGCCACACGTATTCACACAGATATAAAAAAGCAGACTCATGGATTTCACATGGATTGCACATGGATGATAATATGAAAGAAAATCGTCCGAGTTTTTTTGATGAAAATTGAATTTCTGAACCCAGCTTTAGAATGAGACTGGAATTGTGGCTGTAGAATAAAATAGCACAGTTTAAACTTTGGTACTCCACTTCAGACTTTGAAGATGGCCGCAGCATGTTCCCATGTGAGCATAAACCCCGGCCTATGTAAGGCTCATTGAGACACACCCTTGTATCTTGGTATTATGTTAAGACTTCTGTGTTGCTGGGTCTTTGGCTTGCTACTCAGCATCTACTGCACTCCACCCACCTGCCTGCAGTTTCCTGTACTGGACCCACCTGCCTGTGGACTCATGACGTCTTCCATCTGCCTGCAGTTTCCTTCACTCCACCTGCTTGCCTGCAGTTTCTTGAAATCCTCCACTTGCCTGCAGCTTTCTGCACTCCACTTGCCTGCCTGTGGTTTCTTGATGTCCTACATCCTCTTTATCTACTTGCGGTTTCCTTTCCCTTGGCTGTCCATGTCCTGTGTGCCCCACCTAGCTGCTGCACTGAGACCTATAGCCCATGTGACCATCTGGACCTTGGGCTTGGTGGTTCCTCCTCACCTAGTGAGCCAGACAATAGCTTTAAAATGAGCCATGAATTGCTGCTGTAGCTGTGATTCAAACGGAGAAATGGCCATTAGTAAACAGGAAGTATCTTATACAGTACATCCGTGGCTACTGAGTTACCAACCTACATCATTGGCAAGGAAAGAACAATGATTCACAAATCCTTTTTTTCTATTTGCCTAGAAGTTGAAATCAAATACATAAGCAGTAAGCAGTAGTAATGAACGAACCTGAATCGGAATGTTCGGGGTTTGTACCGGACACATAGTGTATATTACTGTTTGTCCGCTTTCCTACTCGAGTTCATAAGTGTAATAAAGCTTGTTAAAAGCATGCAGTGCAGCCAATCAACAAGCTTTTAGACTGTGGGTACAGTATTGGGATGGCTGTGATTGGCCAGCGCAGTAAGAGACCTGGCCTGTATAAAGGCCAGATCACAAGTGCCGCCAACATTATGCTTTCGATAGTGTAGGGATAGGATGCATCTGGAGCGAGGGACAGAGTCTGAAAGTGCACTTAACAAACACAATGATCTGCAACCCCTATATATGCTATTTCTGTTGTAAAAGTCGCAGTGTGTGCTCTGCAAATTCATCTGTAAGAGTACTGTGGTAAAATTCTTTGTGTGTACTCTTCAGCTTTGTGCATGTGGGAGTACTGTTCCTTTAGCTGCTGTTTGTACTGAGCACCCCCTACCTGTGGGAGTACTGTCCTTTAAGCTCCTTTGTGCACTCTGCACCCCACGCCTGTGGAAGTACTGTCCTTTTAGCTGCTGTGTGTACTCTGCACCCACCATCTGTGGGGGGTAATGTCCTTGAAGACACTGTGTCAACTCTGCATCCCCTCATCTGTGGGAGTACTGTCATTGAAACCGCTGTGTGTACTCTTTACCCCCCACCTGTGGAAGTACTGTCCTTGAAGCCGCTGTGTACTCTACACCCTCCATGCCTGTGGGAGTATTTTCGTTGAAGCCGCTGTGTGTATCCTGCACCTCCCACCTGTGGGAGTACTGTCCTTGTAGCCTTTAGGTGCTTTCTATTAGTCTGAGAAATAAATAATTGGCATCAGTCATCTCATTGCTATAAGTAGGCCACAAAAATAATTTTTCAAGTCTGGTGTGTGTATTTTAGTAGTTTGCAAATTAATATATCGCATCAGCTGACTTGTTGGCCTTTGTAGGCCCCAAAAACAGTGCACTGAGGGGATTCGCCGGTTTCGGAACCAGGGCCTGATTGTGTGCATGAGTTACTCATACTCCCCGGCACATCCAGTGTAAAATTAAGAATTAAATAAAGAAAATGGTGTGGGCTCCAGCATAATTTTCATAACCAGCAGAGTGAAAGCCCATGGCTGGAGGCTGATGTCAATAATCTGGGAAACGTAACAATATTCCAAAACGCTCCAATGCTATTAATAACAGCTCACAGTTGCTTGCTTAGCCTTTACTGGTTAGTTTACAGGGACTCCAGAAAAAAATGATTTATAGGGTTCCCCTATAAATTCAAACCTGCAAAGGGTAAACCGACAGCTGTGGGTTGATATTAACAGCCTGGTAAGGAGCCAGGGATACTGCCCCCCTACCAGGCAACCAATATCAGCCCTCAACCACCACAGAAATGGCACAACCATAAGATGCACCAAATCTGGCGCTTAACTTCTCTCTTTCCCATTTGCCATATGGTGGTGGCAAGTGGGGTAACAGGGTTGGAGTTGATGTCAGCTTTGTATTGTCAGCTGACATCAAGCCCAGGGGTTAGTAATGGAGGGGCGTCTATAATTAGCCCCCATTACTAAACCCATAGTATATTTTGAAATAAATACACAGAAACAATAAAATCCCTTATTTGAAATAAATACTTCCCAACCCTCTTTTTCCCATTTATTACTGTAAAAATGAAAATAATAAACAACCATACGCCTCACCTGTACGCCAAGAAGATAATCCATCTGTCCCACGCCATAATCCATCTCTGCTACATCTGGATGTATTGATGAATGGTGCTATGATGTGACAGCTCAATGCAGGGTCGCAGAGAAACATCTTTTTTCTTCATGAAAAATAAACATTCTCCAGCCGGAGAGGAAGCTTTTCGGGTAAATCCTCTGGCCAGACTCTCTTCAATATACTCGGACATGGTATGGGTTTCAGGCTGCGACAGTGGATAGATTCAGCCTCATGGAGAGGAAGCACCTGGTAGGAGGTTGATAGGACAGTCATATGGCCTATGAGCTGGTAGAGTTTCTGCCTTTTTATCAAAGACATCAGCGTATGCCCAGTTTGCAGCAGGTAAGCCAGGTAAATTAGATAGAGAAGCCAGAATTCAAGTAGGACGAATGGGAACTAAACATCTCTCATGGCACTCTTGACCCCAAAGGAATACTTCTCTAGATCTCCAATCCAAGACTGGTTCATGTTTTTGTAGCCATGGCAGACCTAGAAGCAGAGGGTGAGACAGGCCGGACAGCACATAGAGATTAACCTTCTCCGAGTGTAGCATTCCTACTCAGAGTTCTACAAGCTTGGTCATGAATAGTATGGTTCTGGGAAGGAGTTTACCATTCACAGAAGAAACCACCAACGAATCGGGAAGATGTTGGATCAGAATCTGATATTGTTCCAATATGGCCTCTTGAATGAGGTTACTTGCGGATGCGGAGTCGAGGTATGTCGACTTGACAAAATGGACGCTGCCACAGTACACATTCACTGACAGAGTCATCAATGGAGAGGAGTGATTTTCGCCCAGGGTGACCTCTCCAACAAACCCTAAGCTCAGCCTTTTCCTGGTCTCTCTGGTCAGGAGTGGATTACATTCTCAGAACTGCCACAATAGAAGCACCTTCCCTCGGACCTTCGGACCTCCTGAGAATGCTTGGTCATTTTCACCTGGTCTACCTGCATGGACTTAGAAGAGGGTGCCAGAGCTGAGGTTTGCTGCATTACCGGTCTATGATAGGTTGGAAAGAGATGTGCTGGTCTCCTCTCATGGTTCACCTCCTTGAAACGCTCCTGAAACCTGATATCTATTCATGTTGCTAGAGATACCAGGTCATCCAGTGAAGTGGGTATATCATGACTAGCCAGCTCATAATTTATTTGACCAGACAGTCCTTCCCAGAAGGTGGCTACCGAAGCCTTAATATTCCAGGCGAGTTCAGACACTAGGTTGCGGAAACATACAGTGTACTTGTCTACCGTGAGGTTTCACAGGTGCAGTCGGAGGAGAGAATATGCTACAGAGGATGCTCAGCTGGGTTCATCGAAGACCGATTAGAAGGCCTTAGAAAGGACTGAAGGTTAGACACTAGAGGATCCCCTCTCTCCCATAGAGGGTTAAGCAACGCCAAAGTCTCGCCAGGGAGGTTGAACCTAATGAAGGCCATCTGAGATGAACTGATGAGCCAAGAGTTCAAAGTGTAGCATGCACAGATTAATGAAACTCCAACATAAAGCAGGGTCACCATCATAGAGGAAATGAGCAGACAGACGGGGTCTGAAGCCAGGTGCATTTATGGCAGATTGTAGAGGCACATCTGATGTTGTTGCAGATTGGGTAGATGTGGATGCTGCTGGAGTTGTCAGAATGTCAAGACAGGTGTTTGCTGTTTGCAGGTAGGATGGGATCTTGGCTTGCTGGCCTTCCTGATGGGAGACCTCCAGGTACAAGTTAGAGATGGAGGAAACCTGAGAGTGAGCGGATTCCATGGCCTGTGCAAACTGTAATGGACTGGGTGGTGGAACCTCTGTGCTGTCATTTAAGGACAGTCTGGATGGGGCATAACTAGGTGGCTCACCAGGTCCAACCTCAGTTGCATGGCGGATGACGATATCACAATCTGAGGTGTAATGAGGAAGTACAACCAGGTGCTACTCAAGGACTGACATCAGGTGGATGGCATCTGATCCACAAAGGGACAGGAGGCAGAAGCTATCAGAAATGATATCTTTGGCAAATGCTGGCTGGCATGGGTGGTATAATGACTGGCACAATAGCTTCACAGGCAGGCAGGTAGGCAACACTGGTATCTGGTGCCAGACAGGTTCAGGTGGATATGGCTGATAGACAGGCAGGTGGGCATGGTTGATAGACAGGCAGGTATCCTGGGATACAAGCACTGGGATCTGAGAACTAGCAAGCGTGTTTTAGAAACAAATGACAACATTGCACAGCCACCTCCCATCAGATGAAGGTACCTTAAATAATAAGTGTTTCCCAGCTATTGGCTGTGGATGCTTTAAGATGGCGTCTGCTGACTCTTAAAGTGGGCAGGACCACGTGTGCACCCTAAGCATCATGCCTGGGGATCTGCAAGCCATGTGCAGACCCCACACAGCAGCAGGAAAAGGAGGAGGGAGTGCAGGGATGCCGTGGTGTGTGAGTCAGCTTCCCTGCCGAGGGGGGGCAGCATTCATGGATGCCGATGCTACAACCAGGTCTATGAGAGCCATAACGAGACTCTCATAGACTTACACTAAGAGCTTCTGATCATTACCTCTGACTTCTGGTCAGTCAGAAATTGCAGTCACCAGATGGCAGTGAGGAGCCAGAGTGGCACTGGGAAGAGATGAAGACAGCGGCAGCTAAGTATAATTCTAGGAGTACTGAACTTAATGTTAGGCATCGGGCGACGGCGGGATCGGAACCTGGATCTGAGAAGTCTGTGGTCCCACATCCAGGCCCAGTCGAGGCAGATGCTGCTCAGCTTTGCCATTGATCCCAACGCCTAGCTAAT
>VIAB01014202.1:56073-67508 GCA_009801035.1 Oophaga pumilio | reverse complement strand
ACAGAATTCCTACTTTTCCTTAGTGCTTGTAGCAGATCATAACAATATCTGATTGGCAAACACTTAGCAAATGAGATTTAATGTAGATACATGTAGAGTAATGCACCTAGGATGGAGTAATTCTATTGCTGCATATACATTTAATGGGACCATACTCGGGACTACAGAACAAGAGAAGGACTTGGGTATTCTGGTTACAAGTAAGCGGAGCAGCAGTACTCAATGTCAAGCAGCAGCAAAAAGCCGGCAAGATTGTAGGGTATATAAAAAGAGACATAAAATCCCGCGATCCCAATGTATTGTTACCCCTTTTTAAATCCCTTGTGAGGCCACATCTAGAATATGGGATCCAGTTTTGGGCTCCACATTTTAAAAAGGATATTCAGAAATTAGAGTCAGTTCAAAGGCGGGCAACTAGATTATTGCAAGGGATGGAGACCTCTCATATGATGAGAGGCTAGAAAAGTTGGGCTTGGTTAGCTTAGAAAAAATATGCCTCAGAAGAGGAGATCTGTATAAATATATGTGTGGCCAGTACAAAACACTGGCACATGACTTATTCCTTCCAAAGACCATACTGAGGACCAAGGGGCACTCATTACGGGTGGAAGAAAGGCGATTCCAACAGCTAAATAGGAAAGGGTTCTTTACAGTTAGTGCAGTCAGACTGTGGAATGCCCGACGACAAGATGTAGTAATGACATTAGTTGAGAAAGGTTAAACTTGATGGAACTAGGTCTTTTTTCAAGCTATGTAACTATGTAATTATGTAGTGGTTGACTTTTTTTGCATCAAATTCTCCAAAAAGGTGCATGTGGTTTTCAACTTTTGTACAAAATCCAAACTGTTTTTTATTGTTTACTTTAACCTTTATTTAGTATGTTCTCATAAAAAATGTCTCAAAATTTTCATAAAAAACTTTCACACATGGATAAAATCACTCTAAGGGGATTTGGAATACATTACTGCAAATGTTTAACGACTTCTTATAAGGTCACAATTGATAAATCAGCCGAAAACATCTGAAAACTCCAAACCCCGTCTAAAAAGGCAAACATAACAAAAAAATAAAATAAAATAGCACAGGAGAACAAATATAAAATAGACTTTAATAAAAGCATAAATTGAAAGAAAAAATTCTCGTAAATGAAAACAGTTGAAAAACACCAAAATATAGCCGAAAAAATAGTTCAAATCTGATAATGAATCAGGATCCAAGTTTTTAGTGTCTCTTTTGTTCTACAACAGGAGGAGAAAAAATACGTTATGTAAAGCCAATTTGGGGTCGAAATTGGCTTTGTTTCTAAGAATATATTGTATAACGTTATAATTTGTAGACAACCTCCTGAATAATGATGATGATGATGAGAATGCCATCATGGTTCTCCATCACGTTATATTCAAAGTACATTCTAGCATTACTAATATCTAGCACTTTCTAATTAAGATGACTATTTTAATGGTAGGCAGCACTGACCTGACAGAAACAAAAGCTTCACAAATCTCTTTTATTTTTTGAAACACAACATTACAATTAAATGAATAATATTTAGCGGGCGGCTGCTAGAAAGCCCCGAACCGGTTACTTTCCTGTAATCCCAGAAACAGAATATTCTATTTCCATTAATTACAGATACAGTGAGTTATAAACAGTTACTGTGTTACATTAGTAAAACAGTAATTAAAGTAATTGTGTTCCCTCATTATAAATGGACCATCTGCTTCTATCAGCCAGAATTGAAACATGATGCTGACGGGAGAGGTGCGCTGCTAGCGTCTGTCTCCAAATATAAAAGAACTGCAATCTTTTCCCAAAATCAGTTTAATAATGGAAGATAAATACGTGATAAAACAGCTTGGTTGCTACTTTTTTTTAAAATGTTTTCCTGCCTTTAATTTTTTAAATAGGAAAGAGCATTGTCCATTTAGGATATTTGTGAGAGTTAGTCTAGGATCCCCATTATCAACATTTTTCAGTATGGAACCAGCCTACAGATATGTATCAATATCAACAAAAAAATCCAAACTTATTACATGTAGATTTTTTGTGGATCTCACTTTTCCATCTGCAGCATATCTCGAATCTCCTGTGAATTATTTTTATGCTGTAGGAGTGTCAAAAATGGTTTTGATGCCCTCTTACACATAATATAAACTGTTGATTTGTGAAACCCAATTGTTACTTGCTGAACTGGTCAGTACTTTGGTAATGCAATGTTGTTGTCATGGTATGTTGTTCCATTCAATGCAATGCGTTATACTATGATGTGTTTCTTTGTATTGTGACAGGGTACAGCAATGTAAGTAAAGGGGAGATATGCTATATTCAGTGATGTGAAAACCAAGAAGTTTTGCTCCAGAATGTTATGTGCTGAGAGGGGTTAATCCACCATGACAGGATTGGGCTTTTTTATGATTGGCTGTAAGAGATAGGTGGGACGGCCACTCACCATATCTCCTCCCCAATGGTGTTCTCCGACAAGTTAAATGTCTAACCACTACGTTTTTTTTATCTGTCTGTGGATCTGGAGGAAGAAAACTCCAGAGAAGTGTTTAAGTGGAACTGGGCTGTGCAGGCGGATCCCCACAGGTATATGGACTGTACTATACGTTATCTTTTCTTTTCCTGTTTTGCCAAAAAAGGCCACATTTGTGTTATTAAACCCTGCTCTGGTTTATGCCATTTTTGAATAAACCACCAGAAGAACCTTTCCTGTGTCTAGAACTTTGAGTAGCTGAATGAGTCACATTAACACAGTTGGTGTTTCGAATGCAGGCAAGGTTCCAGGAACATGTGTAGCGGTTACGGGAAACTGCGTGTCCTGGGTAAAGATGGCTATAGGGATGGAACAGTGGTCAGAAAAAAATGGAGGAGCTGATTAAGCATCTGATCCTAAGCCAGCAGCGCCAAGAGCAGCAGCACCGTGAGCAGCAGCAGGCCCAGCAGGAGACAAAGAAACTCCTGATGCAGCAGTTGGAACTCCTGGCAGGTAATGTCCGCAGCAGAGGAATCGCCCCTCCCCCAAGTTCAGGTGACGATATCGATGTCCGGAAGGCAGTAAGATGGACGGCGGAGGTGTTGGCGCCATATTTGATAGGTGAAACGTAAAAGGCTTATTATGATTAAGCATTGCAGGAATGTGCCGAATTCTTGGCACGCCTGGGAGTGACTATGTCGGTTAGAGCCCAATGAATCCACCACTGAGCATATGACAGTGACAAAACCCCTCCTTTGCAGGTGTTTGTCTTGCTGCATCTAATCCAAAAGTGGTTGCACCCAGAGTCTTCCACTCCTGCCCAAATGTTTGAGCGGGTGGTGATAGACTTATACATCCACTCTCTTCCCAGATCAGTGCAGACTTGGGTAGCCCAGGTTTACCCTTGGAATGTGGATGACCTGGTTGACCTTGTGAAGCGGTACCAGGTTGTCGAGAAATCCATAGGAAAACAGGACATCATCAGTTCCCCTTACTGGAATACTCAAAATGGGACGGGTTCACCATGGAGGTGCTCTAGAGCCACAAACGGGGTGTTTAAATTCTACTGAGGGTTCCCCAAAAACTGTTGTTGAGGACATAGTCTGTTGGTGATGTCACAATTCTGGACATATAGCCGCCCGGTGTCATATATCCCCGAATCCGATGGACTGAAACCTAGGACAGCATTGTTCCTGTTATGCCTATCCAGCCTGTAGTGTGGACTGTCAACCCAGCGAGGGGCCTCGGGCGTGTGCCATGTCAGTTAATGGTGCATTGGTACTTGTATTCTTACACTCAGGAAGTCTGGTGACCCTGATTAGTGCTACCCTTCCCCATGAGTTGATCCCTGACAAATTCGTGGGCATTTGATGTATACACGGAGATGCCAAGGACTACCCTCTGGCCAGAGGAACCATGAAAACATACTGATGAGGTCGGGGTTGTCAAGGATTTGATACATCCAGTCATAATGGGGTAAGATTATTCCTTTTTTTGGACTTGTATAAAAAGTGGACCATATTGAGTATGTCTAACAAAAGACAGATCCTTGGGGAAGAAATCCCATCAAAACCAAAGGTGGATGAGTTCCCCCCTGTGTGTCCTTGCCGGGGAGTTTGCTCAAGAGCTGGGGCGGACACCAGGTTCACATACTTTACAATTATTGGGGAGTTATTGTATCAGGTGACTAAACTGAGAGTAGGCAAAATCATTGAGCACTTTTTGGTCCCAGGTCCCGATCAACAATGAGTTTTAGACATGGCACATTTGCATGTTTCAGGGGGACATCTGGGTGTAAAAAAAACTCAGGAGAAAATAATGTGGAGGTTCTATTTGACCCTGATGTTACCGGGAGATCCTAAATTATTGTAGGTTCGCCCAGATAATGGCTCTTGCTTCTCACTTCCCTTGTCCCCTGGTCCCATTACCTGGAATAGAGGTCCAATTTGAGAGAATTGCCATGGATTTAGTAGGCCCTCTAATTAAGTCTGCACGGGGATATCAATACATCCTGGTGGTCATGGACTATGCGACTCATTACCCTTAGACTGTATCACTAAGGAACTCATCTGGCAAGAGTATAGCCTGAGAGCCTGTACATATTTTTCTAGGACAGGTCTACCAAAGGAGATCTTGACAGACCGAGGGACACCCTTCATGAGTAATGTGATGAAGGACCTATGTAAGGTTCTCCAGATTGCCCAGCTGTGAACATACAGATGGCTGGCCTGGTGGAGTGCTTCAGTAAGACATTAAAGGCGATGCTCAAGAAGATCATTGAGAAGGATGGCCGATACTGGGACTGCCTTCTTCTTTTCCTGTTCTTCTCTATCAGGGAAGTTCCTCAAGCCTCCACTGGTTTCTCTCCATTTGAACTCCTTTATGATAGACATCTGCGAGGGCTCCCAGACATAGCCATTGAAACATGTGAAGCTGAGGTCATGCCCCACTGGAGCATCATAGAGAATGTCTCCCAGATGCAGGAGGGAATGGCAAAAGTGAGGCCTACTGTGAAGGCGCATCTCCTCCAGTCACAGTTCTAGCCTGGAGACCACATACTGGTGCTTATCCCCACAGTCAAGAACAAGTTCCTGACCAAGTAGCAAGGCCCATATGAGGTTAATTACAAGGTCCACTAGCCAGGGTGAAGGAAGCCTCACCAAGTATACCACATGAACTTGCTAAAGCCATAGTGAAATCAGAAATCACTGGAAGCCCCTTGCCTGGGAGCTCGTCCCGATGTCACGGGTGTGTCGCCACGAAGATCGTCGCGATTACACAAACTGACTTCTCACAGCTGAGTTTTTGGTGCTTGGTGTTTGTCGGCAGTGAGGGAGTTAATTCTCCCTCTCTCTGTGCTAGACGAGGCCCAGCCTCGCCCAGCTGCAGTTAATGCTGCACTAATGAGATTCCTTCAAATACCTGCCAGTCTGCTAGGGAAGTGTCGGTGAAAGCATTCATGCAGACCAGCAGAGCGGATCGTGGTATTGTGAAGTCTGAAGTGAAGAGTACCTGGTGTGGTTTTCTCCCCTCCTCGCTTTATTATTTATCTCCTTACCCGTTGGTGTTCCCTCTGTATTTGTAGAGTGAGTTTTGTATGCAAGGTGGTCTTTTATTTTACCCCTTGTACTGTCTCGTTCGTCTTATACTGTGTGTAGGCATTTACCTTCCCGTTCCCTGTGGTGGTGATCAGGGTCCTTCTCAGGACTAGATTACAGAGGGTCAGGGATTCATAGGAGATAGGGTTACGCTGGCGGCCTGGACCTCTGTACCATCAACAGTACCTCCAGGTAGAGGGATTAGTCAGGGCCCCAGCTTAGGGTCAGCATAGACCCCGGACCTCCTGTATACAGTGACAGCGTGACACCCGAAGGCGAAGTAGAGAATGTCACAATTGTGGAGACTCTAACACCGGCCAAGAAGCAACAATGTTGGGAACTGCTGCAGTGCAGCGGTGACCTGTTCTCAGAATTGCTGTGGCATGTGCAGGTGGTGGAGCATGATGTTCTGACAGAGTCACATATAAGTGTGAACCTTAGGCCATATAGGATTCCTGAAGCATGCTGTGAGGTAATCTCAAACAAGTTGAAGAGAATGCTAGACCTCGGCGTGATAGAGGAGTCAAAAAGCAGAATGTCAATTCCCATCGTCCTTGTGTCAAAGCCCGATGGGGAGTGGTGGTTTTGCAATGAATATCTCAGACTGAATGAAGTGTCCAAATTTGACACGTACCCGATGTCCCACGTCAATTAACTAATTGAGAGGCTTGGACCGAGAGGTACATTACCACCTGACAAAGGTCTACTGACAGATTCCCATGTCCAAGAGTGCCAAAGAGAAGACAATCTTCTCGACACCTGATGGGTGTTTTCAATAGACCAGAATGACTTTTGGACTGCAGCGTGCCCTGGAAACATTCAAGAGGGCCAGGGATCAGATCCTAGCTCCGCATAAGAAGTATGCCGCAGCCAAACTTGATGACTTTATGGTCTTCAGCCCAGACAGGGGTAGTCATTTTTCAAAGGTACAGGCGATTCTGGAGGCTCTGAGAAAGGAAGGGGTTTACCATAAGTCCAAAAAATGTGCCATGGGGAAGGAAAATGCTAAGTACTTAGGTTACACCATCGGGAGGCGAAAAAACAAGCCACAAGTAAACAAGGTCGAGGCAATCCAGAAGGGGCTACAACTGCTTTCCAAGAAGCAAGTGAGGGCATTTCTTGGAATTGTGAGATATTACCAGCGGTTTATCCCAAATTTTACCATGATTGCCACACCACTGATGGATCTCCTCAAAGACCATGGCCAAATGGACTGCTGAAACAGAGCTGTCATTCCAAGAGCTGAAGCTGGCCCTATGTAAACAGCCGGTCCTGGTCGAACCGGACTTCAGCAAAGAATTTGTGGTCCAGACAGATGCTTCTGAAGTCGGGTCGGGAGCCATGCTGTCTCAAGAGATAAATGGTTAAGAAAAGAACATCCCATCCGGTATCTGAGCTAGAATCTCTCTAACTCCAGAAAAATGATGCATTATCGAGAAAAAGTGTGTTAGGATCTGCGGAACGCACCAAAATAGATATGAATAAAGGGTGCGTTCGCAGCCCGGGGTCCACCGTGCAGGCAGAGCCTGCTGCTAGTAAGATGGCGGTATAGGCGAACTCTGTTACTTCACAGAGTCGGAAATATAAATAGTGTGGCACTATATGGCAGTATAAGCGAACTCTGCTACACCACAGAGTCGCTGAGATAGGTACTGTGTCATGTTAACTCCACAGGGACACACAGATAACTGCTGTGCGGATAGCAGTCCGTGATCATGCAGTCAGAAAAGCAATCAAGCAATCTCCTCACCGGAGAAGCTGGTATTCTAGGGGCTTATTTCAGCCAAGCCCTAACCACGTGCACACAAATCTCCTCACCGGAGGTGCCGGTATTCTAGGGGCTTATTTCAGCCGAGCCCTAACCACATGCATGCATGATCACACTGGCGCAAAGCACATAACACAATTGACACTAGCGCATGGCCGTGCGGCTGTGCAACCCTTTTATAGCAGCAGCAACTGCAAGACCTTCCTGGAAGAACAAATGGAAGCCTGCCCCAGAACTCAAGCAGGTTCAGGACATTCCAGGAGAACCAATGGGAGTCGCTGCAGTAGCTGAGCATGTGACCCCTGATCTCCTATGAGAGATCTTACCCTGGGCATGCTCAGAAGGGAAAGCAGAGGACTTAGTCCCAACTGAGTCTGCTTGCCGCTGACCTGCACTAGTTACAATGGCAGGACCTGGAGTGGCAGCAGTCATCCTCTGCACAGCACTAGACTGAGCGAGACGCTGGGACCAACGTCTCTGCTGAGCAGGTTCCACTGCGGCCGGAGACGGATGGGAGACCGCAGCGGGGATAGCTTGAGATTCCCCTTGTGCAGGAGCGGGAACTCGACCCCTAACAAAGTGTTTAGCCATAAAATGGGCCAAGGATACGCTGAAGTATTACCTACTACGCCATAAGTTCAAACTAGTGTCAGACCATGCACCTCTGAGATGGTTAAGGCAAAACAAGGGTAAGAATACCAGGGTAACTAGGCAGTTCTTAGGCCTCCAGGACGTTAGTTTCCACGTTGAGCATAGACTTGGGAAGTTACATGGTTAAGCGGATGCCCTCTTCAGAATTCCCTGTATGGTGTCTGAAGGTGCCAAAACCCTCTGCTTTGGGCAAAGGGTGGGGAATATGAGACAGGATCATTGGCAATGTAAGTGAGATCTGTATCACGAAGATTGCTATCTCCCGTAATGTGAAAACCCAGAAGTTTTGCTCCAGCATGTTAGCATCTGGAGGCAGGAAGATCCAGAAAAGTGTTTATGTGCAACTGTGCCAGATTCTGTTGATTGTACCCTGAGCGTGCAGATTCCCGCAGGCAGATGGACTGTACTATACGTTATCTTTTGTTTTCCCATTTTGCCAGAAGAGGCTATGTTTGTGTTATTGAACCCTGCTGATTTATAGCATTTTTGAATAAACCAGCAGCAAAAACGTTCCTGTGTCTACCTCTGTAAGTAGTTAAGTGAGTCGCCTTACTACAGTATTGTATGTTGCAACAACAGTGTAACAGATCAAATCAAGCGAAGTGTATGTGATGTGTAGTGCAAGGGATTCATGTGTGCATCAATATATTTTATTGTAGAAATCCCCTGGGTCTAACATGCTCAGGCTGCACTTCAGTGACAAAGGATGTCTGAAGTGATGAATGCCAAGCACAAATAGTTAACACACTGAGCTGCCGTGTGAAATGCAGTGTAAAGTTCGCATTAATATGTCTACAAATGCCCCCATGCTGTTTACAAAGTGTACTGTGAAGAAGCCAGATAGTAAGCTAACAAATAAAGAGGCATTTGTGTGTCACCCCTGGGAATAAAGGTACTGTCACACTAAGCAAAATTGGTAGCGAGATCGCTAAAGCGTCAGCGATTTTATGACGCAGCAGCGACCTCGTTAGTGACGTCGCTTTGTGTGACATGTAGCGGCGATGTGGCCCCTGCTGAGATGTCGCTGATCGCTTATGAACGTTCTGAGCCGTTTTTTGGTCGTTGGTGTCCCGCTGGTGAGCCTGAATCGCTGAGTGTGACACCCTTTATGAACGACTTCACCAGCATCGCAGGTGGGACTAGGTTTTCCCAACGACCGCAGAGGTCGTTATACAGATCGCTGATCTCTGATGAGATCTTTGTGTTTGGAAGCTACTAGCGACCATATAGCGATCGCACCAACGATCTCGCCAGGTGTGATCACTAAGTGAGACAGTGCCTTTAGTCAAAGTTACAAAGTAGTCAGTAAGCTAGTCATGCACTACAGTAGCTCTAGTCTGCCTCAGAAGGAGGTATATACAGTGGGGGAAATAAATGTTTTATCCCTTGCCAATTTTGTAAGTTTGCCCTCTGACAAAGACATGAACAGTCTATAATTTTAAGGGTAAGTTAATTTTAACATTGAGAGATAGAATATCAAAAATAAAATCCAGAAAATCACATTGTATAAATTATATAAATTTCAGAAAAATTACATGATTTTTGCATAATTAATTTTCATTTTATTTCAAAAAATACATATTTGATATAATAGAAAAACAGAACTTAATATTTGGTACAGAAATCTTTGTTTGCAATTACAGAGGTTAGACGTTTCCTGTAGTTCTTGACCAAGTTTTGCATACACTGCAGCAGGGATTTTGGCCCACTCCTCCATACAGATCTTCTCTAAATCTTTCAGATCTTTCAGGTTTTGTGGCTGTCGCTAGGCAACACTGAGATTGAGCTCCATCCAAAGATTTTTTATTGGGTCCAGGTCTGGTGACTGGCTAGGCCACTCTGAGACCTATAAATGCTTCTTATGGAGCTACTCCTTAATTGCCCTGGCTGTGTGTTTCACGTGATTGTCATTCTGGAAGACATAGCCACGACCCATCTTCAATGCTCTTACTGAGATAAGGCGGTTGTTGGCCAAAATCTCACGATACATGACCCCATCCATCCTCCCTTCAATGAGGTGCAGTCTTCCTGTCCCATTTGCAGAAAAGCAACCCCAAAGTATGATGTTTCCCCCACTATGCTTCATGGTTGGGACTGTGTTTTTGAGATGGTACTCATCCTTCTTCTTCACCCAAACATGGCGAGTGGAGTTGATACAAAAAGTTCTATTTGGTCTGATCTGACCACATGACCTTCTCCCATGCCTTCGCTGGATCATCCAGACAGTCATTGGTGAGCATGAAACATGCATGGACAAGTGCTGGTGTGGGCAGGAGACCTTGTGTGTACGGCAGGATTTTAAACCATGACGATGTTATGTGTTACTAACAGTAATATTTGAGACTGTGGTCCCAGCTCTCTTCAGGCCATTGACCAGGTCCTGCCGTGTAGTTATGGGCTTATTCCTGACCTTTATCAGAATCATCCTTACCCAACCAGGTGAGATTTTGCATGGAGTCCCAGAGAGGAAGACTGACAGTTATCTTGTGTTTCTTCTATTTTCTAATAATTGTGCCAACAGTTATTGCCTTCTCAACAAACAGCTTTCCTATTGTCCTGTAGCCCATCCCAGCCTTGTGCAGGTCTACAATTTTGTCCCTGTTGTTCTTAGACAGCTCTTTGGTGTGGGCCATGGTGGAGAGGTTGGAGTGTGATTGATTGAATGTATGGACAGGTGTCTTTTATACAGATACCAAGTTCAAACAGGTGCAAATAATACAGGTGATGAGTGCAGAGGAGGAGGCTTCTTAACCCCTTAAGGATCAGGGGTACTTCCATTTCTATTTCTTTGCTCCCCTTCTTCCCACAGCCATAACTTTTTATTTTTCTGTCAATATGGCCATGTGAGAGCTTGTTTTTTTGTGGGTTGCGAGTTGTACTTTTGAATGGCACCATTGATTTTACCATACCATGTACTGGAAAATGGTAAGAAAAATCCAAAAGCGGTGAAATTGCAAAAAAAAATCCAATTCCACAATTAATTTTTTGATTTTTTTTTACCATGTTCACTAAATGCTAAAACTGAGCTGCCATTATGATTCTCCAGGTCATTACGAGTTCATAGACACCAAACATGTCTAGGTTCTTTTTTATTTAAGTGGTGAAAAAAATGTGAAAGTTTGTAAAAAAAAAAATCGCCATTTTTCGAGACCGGTAGCGTCTCCACTTTTTGGGATCTGGGGCCAGGGTGAGGGCTTATTTTTTGTGCGCTGATCTGACGTTTTTATTTATACCATTTTGGTGTGTATGCAATCTTTTGATCGATTGTTATTGCATTTTATTGCAAAGCTGCAGCGACCACATAAACGTAATTCTGGTGTTTCAATTTTTTCTCGTTACACCATTTACCGATTGGAGTAATTCTTTTTATATATTGATATACCAGGTGATTCTGAAGGTGGTGATACCAAATATGTGTATGTTTGATTTTTTTTATTGTTT
>VIAB01014199.1:41206-51832 GCA_009801035.1 Oophaga pumilio | reverse complement strand
GGCCATTCAGCAATTAGTTCATTACCCTCAGCAACCACCGAAGGTAGCCCCAGCTCAGAAGTCGCCTCCAGAGTATTCACAACAAAGAAGGGTCTGTGAACTTGTTCCAAACCATAAACCATGGAATTGCAAGTAATACTTAAATGCCCCATGCTATATAGTTACAAGTTATACATGAATGTACATCATTTATATATGCAATCATGCATGGCCTATACAAAGGTGACACCAAAAAAATATCCTCTTCATCATATCATAGTATTGGCATTTCAGAATGTCCTTAAATTTCATCATGGTTATGGTTCCACCCATCTCTAGTATATTCCTCTTGGGTGCCAACTCCTCTCAAAAAGGGAAAAGAACATCTGGAACATCACATGAAATCAGAGGTATGGTACCTTACTAATAATGAGATAGAAATTGAAATTAAAAACACACAAAATTAAAAAGCAGAATGGTTATAAAAAGGAACAAAACTAATTTTTCCATTTAATCCATCTGGGGACTATGTTCCCAGGTCCACTATCCACCTGGACTCAAGTTGTGCTAGGGTGTCTTTTACATTTCCTCCTCTAATACCACAATGAACTCTATCTATGCCTCTAACTTAAAAGCCCCTTGGAAATGAATTATGAAGTAACCTAAAATGTTTGGATATGGTTTTTAGTACTGAAAGATCATCCACCTCTCCTGTCGCAACAATGTTTCTCACATGTTCCCTTGTCCTTATACGTAGCTCCCTGGATTTCAACCCTATGTACATTTTGGAACAAGGACATATGGCATAGTATACCACATATGATGTACTGCAAGATATGTAGTTGGTGACCTTGTCCTACATATATGGCAATGTCCAAAAAAACTATCTCACTTTTTTCAATCCTATGAGTTAGTTTAATGTTGTAAGAGTTATGATTGAGCCCAATCATGAAGGTCTCCAATTCAGACATGGATCCATGGCAAAAAATCAATAGATCGTCAATATACAGGAGCCAGCACTGCACATGGTCAGCAGCACATGCACGGTAACAACGGAAAACCTTCCTCTCCCAATACCCAAGAAAGAGGTTTGCATACGATGGGGTACATGCCGCACCCATGGCAGTGCCGTGCTTCTGCAAATTAAAGCAATCTTTGAATGTGTTTTAGAATGAAATCTAATAATTTCAAAATCAAATCAATTAGAGATTTATCCAAATTGCTCATCTCCAGAAAAAAATGAACTGCCTAAATCCCATCCTCATGGCCAATAGATGTGTATAGGGATTCGATGTCCGCAGTCACCAAACACATATCTGGCTCCAAGACAATGCCGTCGATCCTCACCAGAACATCTAAAAAGTCCCTGACATAGGAGGGCAGAGTCTCCACTATAGGTTTTAAGCAATAGTCAATAAATTTACATACAGGATCACATAGCCCTCCCATGCTAGAGTCTATCGGACACCCTAGTGGGTCAATGGGATCCTTGTGAACTTTAGGGAGAAAGTATAAAGTGGGAATCTTTGGATACTTGACAATTAGGCTGTCCAACACTTTTTTGGGGATTGTACCCATTCCAAAGGCTTAATACAGTGTACGATGTAAAGCACAGGAAAAATCTTGTACTGGGTTCTGAGGGAGGACGGAGTATTTGTCTTTGTTTTTAAGTTGCTTAAAAGCCTCCCGTTCATATTTGTCTATTGGCCAGATCATAACATTCCCTCCTTTGTCAGCTGCTTTAATTACTACATCATACAATGCTTTTAGTTCTTTAAGGGCTCTTCTCTGTGTCTGATTAAGGTTATCTCTTTTAATGGTTTGTGGTATCTCTTTAAAGTCTTTCATTACCAATTTAGAGAATGTTTTCTACTTGAGGGCAGACTGACAAAGGAGGAAAGGTCACTGATCTGGGCATGACAGAGGTGGGAAAGTTACCCACCATTGCTGATCCCTGTTCACTCAAGAGCTACTCAAGGATGTTGAGTGTCTCTTGTTCCATCTCATTGTTGAAAACAGAGCCATGTCCTTGTCGATGGTGCAATTTTTTCAGGACCAATATGCGGCAGAAATGTTGCAGTCAGTAGGTCACATTTCCTAATCAAAATAGTTTGGGCTGATATTAAGGTGCATGCACAGGCTTCATTTCATAAGCCAAATCATTTGGACTAATACTCTGGTGCAGGCACCAGTCCACATTTTGTAATATAAATAGTTTGTGCTAATACTGTGGTGCAGGTACCAGGACTAATTTCATAATCAAAATCATTTGGGCTAATATTCTGGTGCAGGCATGAGAACTCATTTCATAATCAAAATGGTTTTGGCTAATACTCAGTGCATGTGTAAGGAGGTCAAGGGTATTAACCCTTGAAATGTTTTCATTCTGTTGTGTGTGTAAATGTATGCATTTTATGTATTGTATGATGTCATCTTTCAGTGGTTCCTCTGACTGATGTTGTATATAGGTTTAGATAGACAGTGCATCCTTTTGGACATTAGAGGAGGGCACTTGTAGTGTAGTGTATATAGCTGGGGTAAATATAGTTTTGTGAGGGATCACTAGTTGGGGGCATGTCAGTTATCCAGTTAGAGAGTTATAAAATAGTCAGTGCAGTATAGTGAAAGAACTTTAGGTGGGGGCATTGAGCACAGAAAGTCCAGTGAAGACTTGTCAGGACCCCAAGAGGTTAAGTAAAGAAGGGTCAGTCAGGATAAATTGTTAGATTTCCTCGTAGAGGAAGTCAGTCGGGGATGCACCTCGCTAGAGACAGGTCTCCCTTGTTCCCGGGCCATGAGTAGCTGAAACAAGAAGTGTGGAAGGTACCAGCAAACTCAGTATAGCTGGTGAAGGATTCACCGTGGAACGTTGGACAAAGTCTGTGGGCTGACATAGCAGTAGTGCCAGTGAAAGATCCACTGTGGGAATGCTCAGCAGAAGTGTGCGTGCATGAGCGAAGTAGCGAGTGGGCCACCAGCGAGTATACAGGCAGGATAACCAGAAGCGGGTGGACGACCTAGTAGATGTGTATTTCCGTGAGTGGATTGAAGTGTCTCCAGGGAAAGAGATTGAAGTGCCGTTTTCACCGGGCTCCTATTAGCCTTCTTTTTTGCAAGCTAAACATTCCCAGATTCTTCAACCGTTTCTCATTGGACATAGTTTGCAGTCCGCTTACCATCCTGGTAGCTCTTCTCTGAACTTGCTCCTGTTTTTTAATGTCTTTTTTAAAATGTGGTGCCCAGAACTGAACACAGTATTCCAGATGAGGCCGGATCAAGGAGGAGTAGATAAGATAACTACTTCACGTGATCTAGACTCTATGCTTCTCTTAATACATCCTAGAACTGTGTTTGCCTTTTTTGCTGCTGCATCGCACTGTTAACTCATGTGCAGTCTGTGATCTATTAGTATACCCAAGTCTTTTTCACACGTGTGGCGTTTAGCTCTATTCCTCCCATTCTGTAGATGTAATTTTCATTTTTGTTGCCCAGATGTAGAATTTAGCATTTCTCTCTGTTAAATTCCATTCTGTTAATCGCTGCCCATTATTCAAGCTTATCTAGATCCTTCTAAATACTTTATTTGTCTTCTCTAGTGTTAGCTATTAGAGATGGGCAGACACCTGGAAGTTCGGTTCCGGCGGGTTCGGCCGAACAGTTACAAAATGTTGAGGCTCGGGTACCTGAACAGTACCTGGACCCGACCCGAATCCGGATCCCATTCACTTGAATGGGAGTCCCGAACATCCAGTGTTTGCAATGCTGTCATGTGCATGAAAGTGCAGCAACCATCGCTTCTGATCGGCAGTGAAATCATCCCCGCCGGTCAGAGAGCTGTGGTTCTCACGCTGTCAAAAGACAGCGTGAGCACTCAGCTGTGATCGAAGATATAAAGTTTACCTTCGGTCACTAGTGTCAGCTGATGGGATTATAGCTCCCATCATCCGACACCTGCTGCAGCTAATAACAGCGAGTGCTGGAGCAGTTGATGGGTGTATTCATTAGCCGGCTCCTGCGCTGTAGATAAATCATTTAAAAAAAACGGCATGGGTCCCCCTGTATTTTTGATAACCAGCCAGGCAAAACTCACAGCTGGGTGCTGCAACACTCAGCTGTCAGCTTCAGCAAGGCTGTTTATCAAGAATAGAGGAGTCCCCACACTGTTTTTTTATTATTTAAATAAATAATTTGAAATAATGGCGTGGGTTCCCCCATTTTTGACAACCAGCCTTGCTAAAGCAGACAGCTGAGGGCTGGTATTCTCAGGCTGGTAAGCGCTTTTCTAATGGGATCTCACCAAGGTCACAGCAGTTCAGCCCGACAGAGAACGTATCCTCAGAGACCCTCAGTAACCTCGATAACGTCACCGCCGTTTTTTTTTTGACCTGTAACTTCCTGGCTCAATCTTTTTTCCCTTTTTGAAGATCGGGACAACATTTGCCCTTCTCCAATCTTCTGGGCTTTCTCCTGTTTTCCAGGATTTTTCAAAGATTCTGGCAAGTGGTTCTGCAATTTCCTCTGCTAATTCTTTCAGTACCCTAAGATATAATTCTTCTGGAACAGGATATTAAAATTCATTTAAATTAGTTAAGTGTTCCCTCACCATCACACTGTTTATTGATAGAGTAAATTCTTTTATTCCTTCGATGGCACCTTGAAGATCAGCTGATGTTACATTTGTTTCTTAGAGACCACAGAGGCAAAAATGGAATTTAAAAGTTTGACCTTTGCAACATAATTTTTGACTACTTCACCCTTTTCATCCTGTAAAAATTCTATAGCAACTTTGACTTTTCTTTTACTTTTGACATGCCCCAAAAATACTTTTTTACTGCTTTTGGTCTCCCTTGCAAGCCTTACTTCTTCTCTTTTCATTTGATATACATTTCTTTTTTCCTTTTTAACAAGTGATTAAGTTCTGTTTTCATTCTCCCTGATCTCTTTAAATACTTACCATTCTTCCTTCTTTTCGGGATTGTTTCCAATTGTGTGGTGAGAATTTCATTTAGCAAAATCTCCCATCCTTTTTGTACATTCCTGTCCTTTAGAACATCCAGTCATTGGACTTTTCCTACCCTCTTTCTGAGTCCATTAAATTCTGGCTTTCTGAAGTCCAACCTTAAGGTCTGAGTCCTCACTGCTCTTCCTCTTCTTGTGATCTGAAATTTGAGGATAGCACGATCGCTGCCTCCTAAATTACCAGCCACCTTTACTTCCTCAACCATTTCCTCCCTGTTGGTAAGAATTAGGTCCAAAATTGCAGATCCTCTTGTTCTCTCTTCTTCATTTTGAAAGATAAAGTTGTCAGCAAGAGAAGATAAGAATTTTCTGGACCCAGTACTTTTGCCTGTGAGAGATTCCCAACAAATATCTGGATAGATAAAATCTCCCATGATCATTATGTTGTACTTTTTTTAAAAGAGAGACATCTGATGTAAAAAGAATTCGTCCGTATCTTCAGTCTGTCCAGGTGGCCTATAGTAAACACATACAACAGTGTCCTTTCTGTTCTTCACTCCTTGAATTCTTATCCAGTTTCTGCAGCTACCAGTCTCTAAAGCTTGGATCTCTGTGGAGATATACGTTTTCCTTACATACAATGCAACACCTCCTCCCTTCTTGTTAATCTTGTTTCTAATAAATAAAGTGTAGCCTTCAAGGTTTGTATTCCAAGCATGTGTATCATGCCACCAAGTTTCAGTGATGCCTATGAAATCATATCTCTCTTCCTGTGTTAGCAGCTCCAATTCTCCTTATTTGTTTCCCATGCTTTGTGCATTTTCATAGACACATTATAGTTTGTAGTCGGCTTCTCCTGCTCCTCTATTTTCATTCAGAGTTTGTTGCTTTTGTTCTTCCTTTGCACTTCTAAAAGCAGGGTTTTCAAAAGAATTAATTAGCTGCATATTTCTTCCTGGCAATATATTTCTCATCCCATAATGCTCTAGTTTAAAGCTCTCCTGATGAGTGTAGCAAGGCGTTTACTAAATATGTGTTTTCCTGTTTTCTTAAGATACATCCCATCTCTAGCAAGGAGTCACTACATGGCCAAGAAACCCAAAAAGCTGTCCACCTGTAGAATCCTGTTCAATCCCCTTAGTCCAAGTCTATCCACTGGGAGGATGGATGAGAAAATGACCTGCATTTCTAGTTCCTTCACTTTCTGGCCTAGGTCTTCAAAGTCTCTGCCTATAATTTCAAGGACCTTTCTTGCTGTGTCATTTGTTCCTACGTTTATTAATAGGCATAGGTAGCCGTGTTTAGCACTGAATATTCTTGATACCCTATCAGAAACATCTTTGATTAGGGCACCTGGAAGACAATACACTTCTCATGAAGTTATGTTAGGTCGGCAGATAGTGGCTTCTGTTCCTCTCAGTAGGAAATCCCCCGCGACCACCACTCTCCTTTTCTTTACCACAACGCTTCTTTTTCTTCCTTCAAGAGGCATCTGATTTCCTACTGGGGTGTTCTTTGTGGGCTAAGCACTTTTTTCATGTAGATCTTCATAATTGTCATGCGTGAGTGTTAGAGGTCGAGTTCCTGCTTCTGCACAGGGGGTATCTCGAGCCATTCCCGCTGCGGTCCCCCATCCGTCTCCAGCCACAGTGGAGCCTCCTCAGCAGAGACATTGGTCCCAGCATCTTGCACAGCCTGATACGGTACAAAGGGTTACTACTGCCTTTCCAGGTTCTGTCTTTGTAGCCAGTACTGGTCAGCGGCAAGCAGACGGCTGTTGGATTAAGTCCTGCTTTTCCCCTTCTGAGCATGCCCAGGGCAAGGTCTTCCATTGGAGACCAAGGGTCACATGCTCAGGTACTGCAGCAACTCCTATTGGTCCACCAGGAAGGTCCTGAAACTGCTTGTGTCCTGGAACAGTTTCTCATTAGTCCTTTTCTGGAAGGTCTTGTATTTGCTGCTGTAAAAGGGTTGCATGGCCGCACAGCCATGCTCTAGTATCTATTGCGTTATGTGCTTTGCGCCAGTGTGATCTTGCACGCATGCGGTTAGGGCTCGGCTGAAATAAGCCCCTAGAATACCGGCACCTCCGGTAAGGAGTTTTGTATGCACGTGTTCAGGGCTTGGCTGAAATAGCCTCTAGAAACCGGCTACTCCGGTGAGGAGTTGCTTGTTTGCATTGCTGAATGCAAGACCACTGACTGCTATCCGCACAGCAGTTATCTGTGTACCCTTGTGGTGTTAACAGGACACAGTCTCTATCTCTGCGTCTCTACCTCAGCGACTCTGTGGTGTAACAGAGTTCGCTCATACCGCCATATAGTGCCACAACGTCTATGTCTGCGACTCTGTGAAGTAACAGAGCTCGCTTATATCACCATATCCTGTCATCTTTCTAGCAGCAGGCTCTGCCTGCACGGTGGACCCCAGGCTGCAAACACATCTATTATTTATATTTATTTGGTGCTTTCCACAGTCCCTAACAGTGAGAGCCTGGTATTCTTCAGCGGTATAAATGCTAACTGCCTTCTCATCTTTCTGCTTCTTTGGGTCACATGCTTCCAATTTTCTTCTGTTGCAGGTACATTGAAAGGTACTTCTCTTCAAACAGTCTGAATAAATGTTTCTACTCTGTCGCTATCTTCTGCAGGAACACTGAAAAGTTCTTCTCTTTGAACATTCTGAAGAGATTCTTCTGCTCTGTCAAGGAAATCCTCATCTTCTTTGATGAGCTTCAGTGTAGCTATTCTCTCCTGAAGACTTTGCATGTTTTCCTTTAACAGAGTCACAAGCTTGCATTTCTAGCATGTAAAGTTTGTCTTTTCCTCTGGCAAGTCTGTAAACATATAGCCCACATAAGGTAGCACATAAGTTCAATCGTTCTTACCCATAATTGTACTGCACGTCATTGTTACCCATAATTGTGCTCTCTTATGTGTGCCATGTAGTAATTTGACTGATACTATGCAATACTACGGTTTATGTCAATAGTATAGAAGACATACTAAACGTCAAACTGAATTTGAAAGGTGGTCCCGCCCCCTATCAATTTGATGTCCTCTTGATAGTGCTTTTGATATCCTTGTGATATCAAAAGCTGTTGTGTGTCCTTCCTGGTATGAATGTATCTGATTCTCATTTCGATATGATTTTATATTCCTCAGCCATGTATTTTATTTGATTCACACTTTATATTCCTCAGCCATGTATATATTTGATTCACACTTTATATTGTGTCTGTATGATTCTCATCTTATAGGAGACTTATAACACGTTTTGATAGTGTGATTTTATAGTAATGTATATTTCATGTATGTTATTTGATAGCAAGAGGTTCCCATAGCCCAAAATGAATGTGTGTTTCTGCAGCATTTGATACGAATTTATATCTTAGCAGCCTATATACAGACTAAAAGGATTTTAAATCCCATCACTAAGATTGTGATTTTATATGAGACTTATAACCCCCGTCTCATTGTACGGGCATATTATGTATATGGCCGTGTTACAACATCAACCACTATAAAGCGGCAGTTTTATACGTGTGTAAAAAAAAGCAATGACGCGGTATTGTAAAAGTTTAAAAGATTAAATACATCTCAAAGACATTTCAATAATATAAAAATTTGTACAGAATAATATAAAAAGTATCATTAAATACAGCTCAAATACATTTCAATCATTTAAAAGTTTGTACAGAATGATACAAAAGCATCACATGTACAATTAACATATAGCATTACACATCATACAAAATAAATAATTAACAAGTACACCGTCTACATTGTGAGCCACATGGATTGCAGTATCGGTAGAGACCTTTTTTTAGGTAGCAGAGTTCCCCGTGTGGTGCCTAATGACAGCAAGTGCAAAGAATGAATTGTACGGGGCGAGGGGTCTAGCCTCATCGGTGTAGATACAACCTTGCTGGCGGACATTTTTAATTCGTCTAAATGCTGTCTAGTAGCCGGATTACCCACAACTGTAGATGGGATATTTAGTTTGGCCATAGCCCGCATAAACGAATCCCAGCCCCTAGGTAAATTCCTGCTGGTCAGAGCATGACTCTGCATTGTACTACGCACCAAATCCAGTAAGTTAGACCCTGGTATTACAGCACCTTTGAAAATAAATTCGGCTTTATCATTCCAGGCAGTAACATTTTTATTCTGGAGTAACCTGTTTAGTAAAAATTCAGCATTATTTCATATCTTTGGTTTTTATATGGCTTACAATTTCAGCGACCTCTTGATTTTTATCAGGGTCGGTATTTGGCGGTTGTTGGTGATCAAGATCAGGAGTGCTAACGAGATTTAAAGTTGTTTATTCTTTCAAGTCGCGCCTCGTATTTACCAAGTAGCGCTCCAGCACGGAGCTATACATTTTAATTTTCACGTCATCAGGGATGTCACAGCGTTGTAAAATGGAGTTAATTTCATCATCAAGGCGGCGAATAACAGTTTCGCGTATGCTATCGGTAGTTGGGGGTGTTAGTTTGACCAGCTCCTGTTTGGGGACTAGATACATTTTCTCTGTATGCTCCATTATTTGCCTGCGAGCAGACTTGTTATTATGGGTATTGCAAAACCTAAAAGAGGGTTGATAAACTCTCTGTCTGTTTCAGTACTTGTTTATTTTTCTTTATGGACTACTATCTATCACTCATGGTTCTTATAGCTTTACGCCACTTCTTTAGTATGCCTTTTTGGCACTCTTTCAGCGGGATCCTGCCTCTTAAGATGTTTAAAGCAATCTCACCTATGGCTGAAATTAAATCCACGCTTGCATAGCGCAAAATATATTTCTGGACAGCTAGAGTTGCTTTCACCAGGGTTTTTAAGAGAGCCCAGTTACGCCGGAGTCTCTCAAACATCTTTACATCACAACGCATACAGCGTGGAATGTGCGATGCCGCATAAAATTCACTTTTTAGATTTGATTTTCTTTTAAACATAGACAGCGGGCAATGCCTGTGGAAACAACCCCGTCCGTAAGCGAAGATCCTCAGGGGTATTANTTTTAATGTCTTTACTTTCCATAATGTTTCCATTTTATTTTCTCAGTATTTGTACTAAAAAGCATCTGCTCCTCATCAATGGACACATCTGCATTGAATTCCTTGTTCTCTAGAACTTCCTTTACATTTTATGGTCTCTGCATTACTACCACTATGTCTGGAAACTGGGCTATATATAACCGTCAGGGGCTTCTTTGTAAGGTGGGCTGCTAAAAGTAGAAAACTACTATAATGTCAGAAATATGTTTTGGTTAAGTTTATGTGGCATCATCTTAGGCAGGAGATCCTGATAGTATATAGCTGTGACATAATAAGTATCTTAAATAATAGATTTTTGGAAGTTTTAGAGTACCTGGTACTTAGAAAATAGAAGATCTTGGGCCCTAAGGTAAAATCTGTAACATGGCCTCTAATTACTATGTGCCGTTTATTACAATAGCAGTTTCTTGTGAGGCAAAAAGGATGCAGCAGAGCACGTGCCTTAATTGCATGTGTAGTGACCAGAAAAATCATTATTAATGCATGTCATATGTTATATGGTAAGTGTGCTCTATTTCTTACATGATTTCTTTTGTGATACTATCTCCTTGTTTTGGAAGGAGATAAATTATTTAATATTATGCTGCTCTCTCCTGCCTTGTTTTGTTATTACCACTAGTAGTACTATGCTG
>VIAB01014199.1:20934-33562 GCA_009801035.1 Oophaga pumilio | reverse complement strand
GTTTTTGCTATTTCTCCTCAGCTACCTAAACATAACACAGAGCTGACAGGACGTCATCAGACTTTTTTGTGTCTGTAGGCCACATTCACACGTTCCAAAAATACTGTGGTTGTTTTTTATGCAAATGTCTGCACCTAACTACACAATAACAATCTTCAACCCCTCATTTGCTGCGTTTCTGGTGCAGATGTGAACCGCATTTTTAATGCTTTTTTTATAGTACAGAAAAGATTTGATTCTCCACTTAAAAAAGTAATTGCACCTTTTTACATATGTTTTTAGTCTCCACATAGAAGACAAGAGAGAAAAAAAGCACCAAAACTGCACAGTTCAGCAGCGTCCTTGGGCACACAGCAGGCGCTGTTTTCATGAAATCACATCCACTTTGCTTGGACAGTTAAACACAGCAGATTTTTTGTGCAAAAAAACCAGCAGAAAATATACAGCACCTAAGCTACATGTGAACAAGGTCTAAATTTCCATGGAAAGAGGATGTGATTCCATGAAATCTCCTCCCTCTGTGCGTCTGAAGACACTGTTGTACTCTGTGGTTTTGGTGCACTTTTTGTCTGAAAGCTTCTTCTGAAGAAAACGCATGAAGAAAAAAACACTTTTGCATTTTTAAAAGCAGAATCAAAGCTTTTCTATATTATTAAGACCTTAAGAAATTATCTAGATGTGCGGTGAGCAACCTTGAACCCCCAAAGTGTTGCACAGAAATTTATAACGTTGAGCCATGAAAACAAAAAATCACATTTTTTCAACAGAAATGTTCTTTTAGCACCAAATGTTTTATATTCACAAGGATAACAGGAGAAATTGGACACCAAAAATTGTTGTGCAACTTCTCCTGAGTACCCCAATGTCCCATATGTAGGGGTAAAGTACTGTTTGGGAGCATGGCAGGGCTTGGAAGTGAAGGAACAGCGTTTGACTTTTTGAAAGAAAAATTGGCTGGAATCATTAGTGGACTCCATGTCGCGCTTGAAGAGTCCTTGATGTGCCTAAACAGTATAAACCCCCCCAAATGGGACCATTTTGGAAACTAGACCCCTCAAAGAATGTATCTAGATGTTTGGTGAGCATTTTCACAAAAGTTTGTAACGTTAACCTGCGAAAATAAAAAATCACATTTTTCACACAAAAATGTTATTTTAGCCCCATTATTTATTTGCTTAAGAGTACCAGGAGAAATTGCATTATATAATTTGTTGTGCAATTTCTTCTGAGTATGCTGATACCTGAAATGTGGGTGAAAACTACTGTTTGGGTGCATGGCAGGGCTAAGAAAGAAAGGAGTGATGTTTTGGAGCGCAGACTTGGATGGAATTGTGAATTGATGTCATGTCATGTCTTGTTTGGAGAGCCCCTGGTGTGCCTAAACAGTGGAAAACCCCTACAAGTGACCTCTATACCCCTCAAGGAATTTATCTAGAACCTCCTTGAACCTCCAGGTGCTTCACAGAATTTTACAACATTGATCTGTGTAAATGTAAAAAAAAAGCAAATCCCACCAAACTGTTGTTTTAGTCCCCAATTTTTTTCATTTTCACAAGGATAGGAGAAAATAGACCCCAAAATTTGTTGTGCAATTTCTCCTGAGTACACAGATATCCCATATGTGGCCGAAAACTACTTTGAGGTGCAGTGCGAAGCTGACAGATCAGATTTTTCTGGGATGGTTTGAGGGTGCAATGTCACATTGGCAAAGCCCCTGAGGTGCCAGAAGAGCAGAAACTACCCATTTTATTCACTGCCCAATGGTATAAAATTCTGTCAAACACGTGGTGTCAATATGATCTCTGCAACCCTAGATTAATTTATCAAGGGGTATAGTTTGTAAAATGCAGTCACCTATGAGGAGTTCTGCTGTTATGGCACCTCAGGGGTTTTCCCAGTGGGTCATGACACTCGCAAACCGTAACAGTAAAATCTGCACTATAATATGATGCTCCTTCACTTCTGAACTATGCACTGTGCATAAAAAGTATGTACCAGTTCATGCCTGTAGTTGTCAAATTATTGCAATTTTTGACTACACGGAGGTTTTTTTTTTTTGCAAATTTGGAAGATAATGTGAGTTGGGTCATCCTTTGCAGTCTCAAAAAAAACCCAGGCTAGGAAACCCTTGCTGCTCATGCAAACTGAGCATTCTAGACCATTGCTAGCCCCAGCAAGAGTTGAGGCTGAGGATGCAGTGCTTGTTGTGGTTGCATGACTTTGTGTCTGTGTGTGAAGCTGCAATGTAACCTTGTCATCTTCCTCATCCTCCTTCTCCACCTCCTCTGCTGAGCTACTCTGCTGCATTCCTCTGGATTCACACCAAGTGGGATCTATAACCTCGTCATCCTCTCTGCTCTCACACTCCTCACCTTGAGAGTCACCCTCTTCATCTTCCTGCCCTGATGCCACAGTACAGTGCGCATTCATCTCTGGTATCTGAGTCTTAGCAGCATCACCTCCATCACATCTGGTGATTCTGATTGGTCCCTACTTCGTCCAGAACCGGATCCAACATGAAAAAATTTTGGGCATCGGTGCAGATGCTTTCCTCCTCTGGATTCTGTGAAGTTTTGGAGCAGACCTCTGATACCTATGGAATAGAATGTGTGAACAGCTCTGCAGAATGGCCCATTTGTGGTTCCTCACATTCAGTTCGGCGTTTGGAAATTTGTGACACAGGGGGAAACAAGGGTGATTGGGGTGCCACCTCTAAGGATTGTACTGTGTGCGATGTTAAGGTGGAGGAAGAGCAGTAGAGACCACTTGATGCATCACTTGCCATCCACTGGAGCACATGCTCTCTCTGAGCCTCAACTACAAGTTGGACCGCTGTGCGGCTGCCAAAGAAAGGGAGTCGAGTAGCCCGTCCAGTAACAGATGTTGTCAGTGGTCTTTGGATAGAACAAGACGGTGTTTGTTCAGTTGCCCCATCCCGACCTGTAAAAGAAAAAAAATAAATTTTATTACTCTCACCTGTGGGGCGGTCCACTCCGGGGGAGTCGCTCTGCTTACTTTGTGTCATGCTTCTGTTCAGGCACATTTCTCTGCCCTGTTGAGGGCAGAACAAAGTACTGCAGTGTGTAGGCGTTGAGGGCAGAGCAAAGTATTGCAGTGCGCAGGTGGCGACAAAGGACAAAGAGCTCCGATGCCTGCGCACTGCAGTACTTTGCTCTGCCCTCAACAGGGCAGAGAAGTATGCCTGCACAGGAGGGCGATGCTGAGGAGACTGTGTGGATGATGCAGGGATGCATCATCCAGATAAAGAAAGGAGGACGGCATCGCATGAAGATCGGAGGCGCCGAACAAGACCAGCGATACCCTTCAGACCGGACCACCCCACAAGTGAGTATAATAAAAGTTATTTTTCAACTCTTACAGACCAGGTTGGGGGCAGATATACAGCATTATAGAATGCTGTATATCAACCTTGAAAGGTGATGGCTGTAACTTCTATCGCACCAAATCTGATGACAGGTTCCCTTTAAGTTATTAAAAAAAATTACACTCCACCACTCCTCTGACCTATGCACACCCCTTCTCTCATAAAACATGTCCCCCCACTCATCATACAGAACCACTATCCTAGCCAAAGTAATAACAAAATCATTAGTGGAAACGTGATAATTTACCAAATGTTGCCAACTTTGAAAAATGCTTGTGAAACTGAACACGAATCCGAATGTGCTATGTACGTGCCAAATTTGAGATTGGCGAACGTATTCGAGTTAGCTTATCTCTAGTGCTAATTCACCTTCTTCTCCTACTTTGGTTTTACCCCATTCTACATTCCCCTGTGTATACATCTGCTGTTTGTGTCAGTATATTTGTATGATTGTTATTTTCCTTTATCCCTGTTCATATTACCTTGTTAGTCTGGTTGGTGTATTATGGTACACTACTACTCCCCTCTTCCCTAGCTGGGGGAAAGGTACAGACGGAGGATAGATTCAGGAGCTAAGGCAAGGTACGTGACCCCATAAGAAATAATGCAAATGTAAGGAGGTCAAGGGTATTAACCCTTGAAATGTTTTCATTCTGTTGTGTGTGTAAATCTATGCATTTGATGTATTGTATGATGTCATCTTTCTGACTGGTGTTTTATATAGGTTTAGATGAACAGTGCATCCTTGGGGACATTAGAGGAGGGCACTTGCAGTGTAGTATATATAGTTGGGGTAAATGTAGCATTGGGAAGAGTCACTAGTTGGGGACATGTCAGGGATCCAGTTAGAGAGTTATAAAATAGTCAGTGCAGTACAGTGGTAGGACTTTAGGTGGGGCCATTGAGCACAGCTAGTTCAGTGGAGACTTGTCAGGACACCAGGGGGTTAATTAGAGAAAGGTCGGTCGGGACAAATTGTTAGAGATTTCCTCGTAGTGGAAGTCAGTCGGGGGTGGACTTTGCTAGAGTAAGGACGTCCATGCTCTGGGCCATGGGCAGCCGACACAAGTAGTGTGGAAGGTACTAGCAACCTCAGTGCAGCCGGTAAAGGAATCACCGTGGGAACGTTAGCCAAAATCTGTGGGCTGACTTAGCAGTAGTGCCAGTGGAAGATCCACTGTGAGATTGCTCAGCAGAAGTGTTCGTGCTTGAGTGAAGGAGCGAGTGGGCCACCAGCGAGTATGCAGGCAGGATAACCAGAAGGGGGTGGACGACCTAGTAGATGTGTATTTCCGTGACTGGATTGAAGTGTCTCCAGGGAAGATCGAAGTGCTGTTTTTACCGGGCTCCTCATCCCGATTATACTTTGTGGTCCATTCTGGTATAGTAGAGGAGAAGAAGCGGAGTTGTGGAAAATATATTGCTAGTACCGTATAAGACGTGCTTATGGTGTCTTGGATGTGCTGTGTCCAGAGGAAAATAAAGCAGAACTGTTTGACGTTGTACTGGACTCTGATTCTAATTATTCCATATACTCTGAAACGATGAAGAACACCCCAGAAATATAGAAGTAACCAGAGTGAAGAATGCAGCTGTCGCTGGTAAGTCCACTCCCCCAGCCAACCCTTTACAAGTGGCGTAGTCGGCAGGATCTCGCTGCCCCATCTGGCAGTGAAACTGTAGCGATGATGAAGTATATGGGAAAAGCTAAACTGGAAGCTGTAACCCTGTACCTACAGATTGAGGAACGTTCTGAAAAGTACCGTAAAATGGATGTGGCTAAAGTACCGGATTTGACTGAGGAAAAGATGAAGGAAGATTCTACCGACCCCAAGATGGCGTCTAACAAGATGGATAATTCGGGCGCCAAAAAGGACTGTTCTTGTCAACAAGATGTACTTCGTGGGCATGACAGTGTCCCAAAGGTGCCAAGCGAGAACTGTCAACAGTGTCGGGACCGCCCCTGTAAGGAGGAGAGTACAGAGATGGACATTCACTCCTTCCCACATAATGCTGGAAAATGGGTGGAGAGCCCGAGAGTCCCATCCTGGAACGGGAGCGGCCCTGTAGAATGCACTGAGTGCCATGGTCCGACGCCATTGACATCCGAAGCGACGGACATGATGCGCCATTTCAGCTGTAGGGGGATCGGACGGACAGAGTGGCGGTGGCGACGGAAAAAGGGAGGTCAGGTGTCTCACCCGGAATTGGGAAGAGATGCAGCGGGACCTGGCTCTCACCTGAAGTGAAGGATTGCAGCGAGAAAAGGAGCCTGTGGTGGCCGAACCTGTTGGACCAGAGCCCTTCGACAGCTCGGAGGAGCGTCTGCCCGCTGCCTTGACTGGAATGACAGTGCCACAGAATGAGCCGTCACCCCCTCACCCAGAGGAATCAGCAGCCCCGTGCGTGGAGCCTGCAGGATGGCAGGAGAAAGAACCCCAGTACACCTCTGAGTCCAGTTCTGGGATTGCAGAGGAGGCCGTGGAGTCGAACGTTGAGGAGTTGAGGGATAGCCCGGACGGAGCGACAGAACCAAGCGTGGTGAGTGCTATTCAAGCCCAATTGGTGGAGGATCCTGTAGTTTCCCCGTCGTCCCCTTGCGGTGACGCAAGGACCAAGGTCCTTGCTGCCGAACACCCCTGCTACCGCCCGGTGTCTCCTGAATCTGCCGGCCCCCTGTCTGTCACTAGGCTAGGGAGCTGGAAATTTGGTCGCTCCTGCATCAGAAGGGAGAAGCAGCGATGCCAGTTCTCCGTACCTATGGTCAATTGGTGTATATTAACATCGAGCGAGGCTACGGGTTCATAAAGGAGGAGGGCACCCGAAACAAGATTTATGTGAATGCTTCCTCTATTAAGCATGGACAAGCCCTGTAGGAGTGAGATTGGATCTCGTTCTACAAAGAATACTGCCCTCGTGGCTACTTTGCGGTTGCTGTCGTCCTGTGCGTGAACGAAGGTGGAAGTTCTGGAGGAGATGCACACGAAAAGCGCACCGCTAAACCCGTAACCAACCCCCGCTGAGCCCCTGTTGGACTCTCTTTGCGTGCTCTCGTTTTGACATGTCGATCTAGTGCCAGTTGCACAGGAAGATGGGGGACTGTTCCGCGTCTCCTTAAAAAAAAGAAGGAAAGAAGAGGAGGAAGAAGACCTTATGACATTATTTTTGGAGCACCGAAAAGTGGGACCCTGTGTTTTCCTGAAGTTTTTTCATTTTTTTTTAGTTTATTTAGTGCTTCCTTCATAGGAAGGGGGCGAGAAGGACATTTTTTTTAGTTTTTGTTGTTTTCCTATTATGCTACCTCATTAAAAATGTTTAATGTTTGCAAACTACATCAAACTACATAGTATATGTGTCAGTAGATAATAAAGTGTGTAATAATGTCTTCATATTGCCGGGGATGGCAATAGTTTTAGGAAGGGAGAATGTAAGGAGGTCAAGGCTATTAACCCCTGAAATGTTTTCATTCTGTTGTGTGTGTAAATGTATGCATTTGATGTATTGTATAATGTCATCTTTCTGACTGGTGTTTTATATAGGTTTAGCTAGACAGTGCATCCTTGGGGACATTAGAGGAGGGCACTTGCAGTGTAGTATATATAGTTGGGGTAAATGTAGCATTGCGAAGGGTCACTAGTTGGGGACATGTCAGGGATCCAGTTAGAGAGTTATAAAATAGTCAGTGCAGTACAGTGGTAGGACTTTAGGTGGGGGCATTGAGCACAGCAAGTTCAGTGGAGACTTGTCAGGACACCAGGGGGTTAATTAGAGAAGGGTCGGTCGGGACAAATTGTTAGAGATTTCCTTGCAGCGGAAGTCAGTCGGGGGTGGACCTTGCTAGAGTAAGGACGTCCATGTTCCGGGCCATGGGCAGCCGACACAAGAAGTGTGGAATGTACTAGCAACCTCAGTGCAGCTGGTGAAGGAATAACCGTGGGAACATTAGCCAAAGTCTGATGGCTGATGTAGCAGTAGTGCCAGTGGAAGATCCACTGTGAGAAGGCTCAGCAGAAGTGTGCGTGCTTGAGCGAAGCAGCGAGTGGGCCACAAGCGAGTATGCGGGCAGGATAACCAGAAGGGGGTGGACGACCCAGTAGATGTGTATTTCCGTGACTGGATTGAAGTGTCCCCAGGGAAAGAGATCGAAGTGCCGTTTTCACCGGGCTCCTCGTCCCAATTATACTTTGTGTTCCATTCTGGTGTAGTAGAGGTGAAGAAGCGGAGTTGTGGAAAATGTATTGCTGGTACCGTATAAGACGTGCTTATGGTGTCTTGGATGGGCTGTGTCCGGAGGAAAATAAAGCAGAACTGTTTAACGTTGTACTGGACTCTGATTCTAATTATTCTGTATACTCTGAAATGGGGGAAGAACACCCCAGAAATATAGAAGTAACTGGAGTGAAGAATGCAGCTGTCGCTGGTAAGTCCACCCCCCGGCCAACCTTTTACACTGGGAACAGAGTGAGCTAGGGTGCCCTTAGAGTTAGGGACAGGGAATGATCCCCTGGTCCCAGGACACCAGACAACAGAGTCGACTCGTGACACCAAGTGAAGCTAGTGCAAAACCTGACTGAGCTGACAGCACTTTTACACATTGCTTCTTAACCTCTTAATACAGTGGTAATAACATATAGGTTCACTTTCTAACCAGTGTGTATGTGTTTACAGTTGTGGTAAGAAGACAGATTGTGAGTCATGTCTGCATCCTTCTACACGCAGACATTTCACTTCAAGTATAAAGCTTGCACAATAAGATTAAACAATCTCAATTATATATGTTTGTGACAAACCTCATAAACCATGGAGCATTTCAGTAATATTATCCTAGTGTCTCTTAGTCAACAGACGATGACATGTCTTTTCTTGACAACTGCTCATCATCTGTGCTGAATAAGCATCAGTTCCATAAAAAATGTATCAAATGACAATCATTTCCCTTGTATTAAACTTTTTTTTTTCCCAGGAGTAAAAGTAGATATACTGTATGTATGCAGGATTTTGTAAAACTTTGACTACACACAATTCATTTTAATGCTGTGGATTTTCACAGTCGTTAAATTTATCCTTCGCTTCTCTGCTAAACCCAAAATAATTTTACAGCCCCGAAGATGTTCAAAGAATCGAATGTCCTGTTGCATAATAAGAAATGTGACGATCAATGTGCGGTCTTTGGGCACAGGCTAATTAGGTTGAGATGACATTTCATGCTTTTTCTGCCCCTTTTATTATTGTAATTTTAGAAAATGTCAGATGTGACACAAAGCTTACGTGAATTAAATAAACTGTTGGTTTCCTAGGATAAGAAGTTCATCATGTTCCCTTTCTCTTCACACCTTCACACAATACATTGGTGCACTAAGCTTTGCATGGGAAATAACAATCATGTTCAAACTTTCACTTTATTTTATAGCTTTTTGTAAAAGAAGAGCATCAATCTGATTGGTTGTTATTGGAAAATCCTACAGTTTTGGTCCTTAGCAGTGTTTAGAAATGACTGTGTAAACTTTAATCTTGTGTAAAGATTATGTCTTCCCAAACAGAAGGTATGTATAGATGCAATTAACATATATGACATATAGTTATAACATTTTCGAAGATTGCACCTTTTTGTATAGTTTCAATACACACACATACAGTATACTAAACGTCAGCTATGAAACTAATAATACATACAATTACATGTTCTCTCTCCTACTCATTACAGTTACATGTCCTCAACGGGCAAGAAGCCAAGAACGGATTTGTGCAACTTTTCTGCAGCTTGTTATTGCTGGCAATGGAGCTTGTCCCTACCAGGCGATGCACACAGCTACTGGTGAAGATTATAATATGGGCAACCTGATCATATTCTCCATCCCCTTGGGCCCTGGGCTGTAGCCCAGATTTCTCTGATTCCTTGATTATAATCCACCCCTGGGAGGGATTGAGGTCCCAAAAGATGACATGGCAATTAACAAATATTTCATTGACATTCCAAAACCATCTACTTCCCTGAAGGCTTACTATAGAAGTTGGCAAGTTTGTTTTAAACCAGGGAAAAACACTGATACTAGTAATACCTGTTTTTTTTTATTAAGAACATACTTGCCTGGTTGTCATTGTATATCAGATCCTGAATCGTTCTTTGCTGTTTTGTCCTTTAATAACATAAAACTATGACGCAGCCATCATTTACATAGAAAGCAGTCACATAATGCTCTTTAAGTGTCTAGACCAAACTCTGAGCACAGTAAATGATTTGGCAGTGATGCTCATTATGACATGCGGAGAAGCTTTTCGTGTCACTTTCAAAGATCGTGATGAAAGAAGTGAAGAACATGTAGTTCACGATTTCACATATAAACAGCCAGTAGTATTCACAGAAGGGATTAGATTAATTTATTTTGTCACAGCAAGATATTTGTGGAATTGTTATTTAGTGAGCACAATCATTTCAGTTATTTATTCAGAAGAACAAGGCAATGACAACATAATAAAATATTAGCGCTAAAGGTGATAGAATCTTGTGAAATTTAAATTTACCAGCTTGTCAAACTTTCATTAAAAGTTTCACTTACAGCTAATCAATTTGTCACGAATAAACTTGCAAAGCACACTCTGAGGTCTTCTAGAACTGTATTGAACCCTTTTCAAGCTTTGTATTGCAAAAACAGCCTTACTAATGTCAATGTCAACTCAACACACCGTCATGACCGAAAGCGTTTGCACTCTTGAAATTTTTCCACAAAATCAGTACTTCCCCAAGAAAATGATTGCAATTACACATTTCATTGTACACAAGTTTATTTCCTTTGTATGTATTGGAACAACACAAAAAAAGAGAAAAAAAGTCAAAAATATGGCATCTAAGTGCTTAAACTTTCCACATTCGGCATATATGGCTTTCTTGCCTCTCTACACTGACTGCGGTTTTTCTGCTCTAGTGATGAGCTCAGAACAGCCTTACCTAAGATTTCTGTCACTGAGAATACATCAAATTGATATGTACATGACACACAGCAGCAATGTCGCCATCTGGCAGGACAGCTCCTCCATGCTTCCATACTGTGTTTGCAAAGCTGTAATCAGTAATCGCCTTTAGCCAGGACATTCAATCTTTACATTTCAATCATCTGCGTTCTTTGGGACTTCTCGCCCACATCCAAATCACCAATAGTAGGGACTTATTCTTTCTGGTATGTATTAGGCCTTAGGTAGCGTTCACTCAGGCAATGCACTGTACCTAACCAATCTCGTAAACATAAATCCCCAGTAGAGATGGGCGAACACCTGGATGTTCGGGTCCGGCGGGTTCAGCCAAACAGTTAAAACAAAGTTTGGGTTCGGGTCCAATAACAGTACCTGGACCTGAACCCGGACCCCATTCACTTGAATAGGGGGCCCAAACATCCAGTGTTTGCCACACTGTCATGTGCATGACAGCCCGACTGCTTCTGATCGGCGATGAAATCATTACTGCAGGTCAGACAGCCGTGGTTCTCATTCTGTCAAATGACAGCGTGAGCCCACTGCTGTGATCGGAGGTATAAAATTTACCTTCAGTCACTGGTGTCATCTTTGTACTGTTTTTAAAAAAAATTCTTGTCTGTGTATGAATTGTATGTTAAATAAATATTTTTCATTTTTGTGAGATCCCTAGTTGTGCATATCTTTTTTCTTCTTTTTGTTCACTATATTTTATTTATATGCATAGGGTTGATCTCCTTGTACATAGTTGGCGGTGTCCACCTTACTAGCTTAGCAACCACTGATACTTACGGTTCTCTGCACTCGGCCTGTTCAGACTCTTCTGAGAGAGGAATTTTGGCTTTCTAACACTTTTCAGCTTCAAGACACATCCAGTATGGTGCACATGGTCTGTCCATTCACCGGTTAACCTTTTGCAGTCTGCTACATCCAACATACTGACAGACTCCTCAGTCACTCCACTCAGACATTTGTTTTTTTCAGTTGATAAAGATGCCAGTACAGCATTGAAATGCATAGTAATTAAAAAACCTTGTTCTCATCATCATATCTGAAGTTAGTTTACTCCAGCAGCACAGCCCACCTACGTGTTCATCCAATAACTCCATTCAGAGAGAGACCCCGGCACGTCTCTCTCTCAGCTACAGTTCACACACTGGCTGGTCAGCTTCCCTGAATGTACTTCCTTGCTTCTTAGTGAAGCCATGCAGGTGCTTCTAATCAAACACCGCAGATCTGGTATTTAACCTGTCCTACCTGGCCGTGCTTTTTATATGTATCTGGGATTTAACCCGTCCTACGTGGCCTTGCTTTATATATGTATCTGGAATTTAACCAGTCTTACCTGGACTTGCTTTATATATTGTAACGTTCCACACTGTCTGTGGACATGGAATACTCGCTTGGCAGGTCTTGGAGGTAAACACTGGCACACTCAGGGTTAAAATGAGTCCATTCGGTTTATTATTCACAAGCTTCAGCAGCCATTACACTGTCCGTTATACATTCAGCTTTAACAAATGAACACAATCTCTCACTGATCCCGATCAGTATAACACAGACTCCTGTCTGTCACCTGCTGGTGTTGGCCACCCAGGTTCTCAGATCCCTCTTAGCCTCAGAGGTATCCAGTAAACATAACACAAAATACAGTCTCTTCCTCACAAATACTTCTCTCTGATCCCGATCAGTATAACTCACGGTTGTCAAGACCGTTACCTGTTGGATCACCATACAGGTTCCTGGACTCCTCTTGTCCTCAGAGGTATCCCATAAGCAACACGTAAAACACAGTCTCTTTCTCATAAATACTTCTCACTGATCCCGATCAGCATATCACAGACTCTGTTCCGTTACCTGTTGGCCACGCTGGTTCCCAGATCCCTCTTATCCGCAGAGGTCTCCAATAAACACTTCTCACCGACCCTGGTCAGTATCACTCACACTTTTCAAGACCGTCCATTCCTCTGGCTCAGACTCGCCAGCACTGCTTCCCCAGTCTGTGCGACATCCAGCCCGGAAACGTGGGAGGTCTGTCCAGACTGACAGACTCCCAACCCACTCTCTCACATGTGCAACACACCTTCCTTACATAGTTGTAACCCCTCCCAGTTACCTATCACATGGCTAGTCACATGCTCATGACCTCATCACAGGTCCTCAAAATTCACAACCACATACATATCTTCAGGCAAAACAGGGTACAGTGAGCCCCCTCACCACTCAGCGAGGTAAATTGGATAGCCCAACCCTCCCAACTTTCAAAGCTACCAGTAG
>VIAB01014198.1:9590-20811 GCA_009801035.1 Oophaga pumilio | reverse complement strand
CTGGCTTTTATTGGAACAATTGCCGCAAATGTATATTATAAGATGTGCTAGTGATGGAGTTCTCAATGCAACATTATGGTATGTCAAATTCTAACCTTGTATCTTCCTGCTATCAGTATTGGTATATAGCCTCTATTGTCCATTTTAAACAGTGAAAGATTGAGCAGGGACAAATTTTGAAAATTAAAATATAGACACGATCAAATAGTTTAATGTGCTCATGTACCTTAAGCTGCATTTACAGTGACAGGTGATCGTGAACAAGCTTTCTAAAAAACGCTCATTTCACTATTATATTTCAGTGTAACCAGACTGCAACACGCTTATTCATCTGTTAAAATGATCTTTTGAGCAGCACACACAAAAAAAATCTATTACACATTGCTCAGTGCTCATCGTTTTCTTTGGTCTGCCTGTGAAATCAGGCTATTAAACGATTGCAAGTCTATCCATGTAAACGGACTTTCAAAGGGGTATTTCTATCTCCGAGATAGAAAAATAATTAGAATTGAGAGTCCTCAGTCTCCAAGATACTATCTCAATATTTTGTATGTGTAGTAAGCAAATACCTCCTATTAGAAATGTAGATATAGTTCTCCTGATTTCCCCATACAGGGCATTGCTAACGACATCTCATAGAACAAAGGCGCACTTGGCCAAACGAGCTTTCTTGTGTGTGGGAGAGTCGGCCGAGATGGCTGTTTTGACCGACAGCCAGCTAATAGGTATAGTCAGCTTTAGATAGCTGTCAACTCAACTATTGTTATCTCTCAACTCTCCCCCACATGTGAATTCTGGGCCAAGTTGCTAACCACAACTTATGTAGCCCTAGTACAAAAAATTCTTATCTACGTCCGTATAATACACATTATACAGTTAGCTGATTCCACTGAAATGCATAGATTTGGCCATCTTTACTCTCTGTATGAGGGCTGTTAAGGGTATGCCACACTAAGCGAGATCGCTAACGAGATCGCTAACGAGATCACTACTGCGTCACCATTTATGACGCAGTAGCGATCTCGTTAGCGACTTAGCTGTGTGTGACATGTAGCAGCGATGTGGCCCCTGCTTAGATGTCGTTGATCGCTTATGAACGTTCTGAGCCGTTTTTTGGTCGTTGGTGTCCTGCTGGTGAGCCTGAATCGCTGAGTGTGACACCCTTTATGAACGACTTCACCAGCGTCGCAGGTGGGACTAGGTTTTCCCAACGACCGCAGAGGTCGTTATACAGATCGCTGATGAGATGTGTTTGGAATCACAGATAGCTGATGAGTTGTGTTTGGAATCTAGCGATCGCATAGAGATCGCACTAGCGATCTCACCAGGTTAAGTTGTTGTCGTGATCGCTGGTGCGATCGCTAAGTGTGGCAGTGCCTTTAGTCTCTGTGTGCAGGGAAGCATACATAGGAAGAAGCATGTAGTGAACAGTGAGTACATTCTATTTGTTATGAACTGCTACAAGCACTAAGGAAAGATGGGAACTCTGTCCCTAAAATAAAACTGAGCTTGATCCCTACGATGTAACGGGGAACCTGATCCTGCGACCAGACCCGCTAAAGTCCTCAGCTAGTCTGAACGAAGACCTATAGTTGCGAGGGAGGAATCCCTACAAGATCTAGGGACTGGGAGAAAAGGTGGACACCTCCTAACAGAAATTGTAGCAGGGAAAAGTAAACAGAAAACAAATTACTACGAGATCATAAGATTAAGCAAAACTGACAGAGTAAGGCACCTAAGCACCCGGCTAGCTTAAGAGTAGATAATACAATGAAGTCCAGCAAAGCCAGAAGGGCGGAGCCAGACTAAATAGGGAAAAAAGGTCATGTGACCAGCGAACTGAAACAAAATCTAACAAGAGGGTTCTAACACTATTGACTATATTTCATGTAGAGTTGCACGCTTCTGTGGCAAACAGTGGTCTCTATAAAATAAGTTAAAATAGGTTGTGAAGGAGCTTTTGAAGGTATCCCTAAACATGTGAAAAAAACATACATGAAAAAAAAAAACATTAAAGAAATATAGTCCAGCTCATTACGATATGCATCCTTCAGTTATTCGGAGCACGAAAATACCCAATTTAATTTTGTCAAATATTGTTTCGAGGAGTCCATCATGACAGCACCAGCAGGATGTTGTCCTTCATATCCTTGATAGGGACAGGAACACAGAAGAGGTTAAATAGCCCCTCCCCACCACCACCCTTCAGTGATTTTCCCAAGTACCCAAGTACCACACCAGGATGGATGCAACACTACTTTATTGAACATCTCACTACACATGTTCATATCACATATCAGACAGGAAATCCAAGGGAGGGTATATAAGGGGTGCTGTCATGATGGACTCCAGGAAACAATATTACCGGCAGGACTAATTCCTACTTTCCAGGACGTTCCTCCTGACAGCACCACCAGGAGAAATACAAAATAACTCCTACTAGGGCGGGATTACTGCTTGGAGGACTTTCCTCCCAAAGGCCATCTGTTAGTTTGACAGAACGTCCAACTTATAATGTGTGCAAAAGGTATTTAATGTAAACCAAGTTGCGGCACTGCAGATCTAGTCCATGGAAGCCCCAGCGCTCTGTGCCCACGAAGCCAAGATTGCTCTCAGCGAGTGAGCCTTGAAGCTTTCCGGCGGAGTTTTTCCCGCCGAGACATATGCTGCGCTAATGGTTGACTCTATCCATCTGGCTAAAGTAGCTTTTGACGCCTTCTTCCCTTTGTTCTTTCCAGCCATCTGGACGAAGAGGTTAGAGTCCACTCTCCAGCTCTCCGTGTGCTTTAGGTATTGAAGGTCTGTCCTTTTTACATCCAAAGAGTGAAAAGATAGTTCTTTCTCATTGCTGTAATTTTGGCAGAAAGTGGGTAACACAATCTCTTGATTCCTGTGGAAGTCAGAAACCACCTTGGGAAGGAAGGCAGGATCCAACTTTAAGACAATACAGTTCTCCTGAATCTTTAAATATGGGTCTCTTATTGAGAGGGCCTGAATCTCGCAAATACGCCTTGCCGATGTTATTGCTACTAGAAAGAGGGCTTTGAAAGTTACCGACCTTAGGTGTGCCTGGTCTAGTTGCTCATATGTTTTTTTTCATAGTTCGTTCAGAACCAAGTTGAGATCCCTGGGGGGCAGTGAGCTACGTATTGTGGGCCTAATACTCTGAGTAGCTTTAGTGAATCTCACCACCCAGGGATGATTAGCTAGTGGAAAGTCAAAAAAGGAACCCAGGGCTGAAATCTGTACCTTCAACGTGCTAGGCCTCAGTCCTTTACAGAATGCTGTAGATAAGCCCCTGATGGCGGTGTCAGTATCTTATATACGAAAAATGGGGTGACAGATTCCCTTTAATAGATCCGGTCTTGCTGGTAGAAGAATTGGGTCTTCCAAGGCCATCCACTTTAATAGGGAGAACCAGCTCCTCTTGGGCCAGTATGGGACTATTAGGATTACGGTTGCCTGGATCTCCTTGATCTTCCTCAGGACTCTTGGTAATAGAGCGAGCGGTGGGATGGCGTAAGCGAGCCTCATGTTTCAGCTCTGTGTCAAGGCGTCTATCCTTGTCGGGTTGTCTCCTAGATTTAAAGAGGAGAAACTTTTTTGTTTTTGCATTTTTCATTTAGGCGAATAAGTCTATTTCCGGTGTCCCCCAGTGTTGGGTCAGCTGGACAAAGACCTCTTGGTTTAGAGACCAGTCTGAGGGTTGAACCTTCTTCCTGCTTAGAACTTGATTTTTGGAGCCTTTCAGGTGTACTGCCGTGATTGATTTTACCGTGAGTTCTGCCCAGGAAAATATTGTGTCTGACAAATCCTGCAAGTGACGGTGCCTCGGACCTCCCTGATGTATAAGGAAGGCTACTGTGGTTGAGTTGCCCGAGAAGATCCTGACATGTTGATTTTGTAGCTCTTTCTGGTATCCCCTTAGTGCTTCCCAGATTGCTCTGAGTTCTCTGTGGTTTGAGGACCTGTTGCGTACTGAAGTGGGCCAAGTTCCTTGGTGGTAACTTCCTTCCATGTGGGACCCCAACATTTGAGGCTTGCATCTGTAGTGATGTTCACACACGGAAACGCTCTCCAGGGTCTTCCTCTCTCGAGGTTTGTTGTACTGGTCCACCATGACAATGATTGCTTTACTTCTTCAGATAACCTCATCCTGTTGTCCAAAGATGCCTCCCTGCCATCCCATGCCGAAAGGACCTCCCTCTGTAAACTCCTTGAACAAAACTGACTCCATTGGACGCTGGGAATACATGAAGTCATCAGACCCAGGACTCTCATGGCCTTCCTTATGGAGATGTACTTCCGTTTCTGTATCGTTTGAATCTCCTGTTTGTCTGTTGTTTGTGCAGTGGAAGGAATGAGTATTCCTGCTCCGAATCCAGGAGTACCCTGAGAAACACCTTCCTTTCTGGTCTGAAACTTGATTTTTTTAGATTTATTAGCCACCCCAGCCTCTCCAGGATTGACACAGTTGTTGTTAAGCATTCCTCCATCTCTTGTGGAGAGTCTGCCACTAGCAGAAGGTCGTCCAAGTATGGGATGATGAGAATGGTTCTTTCTCTTAAGGCCATAGCTTCTGCCATGAGCTTTGTGAACATCCAGGGGGCGGAAGAGAGACCGAACGGCAGGCATTGGTACGGATTCCCATACCTTGCTTTCCGCCGGATCGAAGGGAAGGCGGTATTTAAAGTCCCTTGGAACAACGAGCTTCTTACTGACATCTTCCCATTCTTTCAATATCATTACCGCTATGTGATGATTGATTGGAAATACTCTATTCCTACGAGCTCTCAGCTCACCCAACGTTTCGTCCTGGATTGTTACAGGCTCCGTGGAGTCCTCCACCTTCATGGTATTCCTGACGGCTTGCAAGAGCATGTCGGTGTTTTCTGAAGAAGACAAATATCTCTTCCATTCTTCTGGAAGTACTGCTGAGGAACATTCGCCTTCACCCTAATCCAGATCAGAATAGCCAGATACCTCTCCTTACTCAGAGCTCGGATCCAAATCCCATCTGGGTTTCTTAGGACTAGGGGATTGTGCTGGTACTAGTGCTGAGACTGTAATCTGCACTTCCTCTCTTATCACAGTTTTAATGCTGTCCAGTAAAGAAGTCTGCTGTTATGTTTAGGTAGCTGAGGAGAAAAAGCAAAAATAGTAATACACCAGAGAGGCTGGAACCTATTGGATTGCAGTAACCTGAACTAACCACACAACTAGAGGTAGCCGTGGAGCGTTCCTACGTTGATCCTAGACGCCTCGTCACAGCCTGAGAGATAACTACACCTAAAGGCAGAAAGAGGAAAGCTATCTGCCCCGGAGCAGATCCCCAAAGAAAATAGGAAGCCCCCAAACATGTAATGGCGGTTAGACAAGAAGAAGCACGGACACAGACAGAAAATAGAATGAGCAAACGCTGGGGCCCAAACTGTCTAGACAGAAAAGTACAGGAAAAGATTCTTACTGCAATCCAAAAAAAAAACCCTAAAAAATACCAACTCTTCTGATTGCAAAACACCTGAGATCACACGATCTCTACCACCTAAATCAGATCTCTGGTGTATAAGCCGCAGCCACTGAAAAAACAGGAAAAAGCAAATTAACAAATAACAGTGACTTTAGATAAACTGAGAGGAGCACAGGCCCCCAGGAGGGGACGCGGCTGACCTCCACAGAAGTGCAAAAAGCAAGCACAAAAATAAAAGCAGAAAATATCTTATCTGAAAGCAGAAGATGCAGGCAAGACTCAGCAAACTTCCAAATGAACCAGGAACCACAATTGAGACAAGAACAATTGATCACCGGCGACCATCATGGGAGGGAACCTCCCTGATATCAGTCCAGTCCGTGATCCCAGATTGCCATTCCTCGCTGTGAGGTTCAGTACTGTATGCAACCACCAGAGGGAGCCTCTGCTCAGAAACCATCTCAAGCACATTCATAACAGTCTGCTCCTCTTTAAGTAGCCCAGATATGCATTTTTTGCATAGTTTTTTAACATATCCTTCTGGGAGTCTGACCGAGCATAGGGGGCATCTGCTAGCCTTCCGTTTGGTTGCTGCAGTGGATCGCCTAGGCGTCTACTTATCCTGAAAGAAAATATATAAAGAAGGCCCTGTATCTCTGAATCCAGTGACCACCTGGAAGAGCCCTACTACACCCTACTCGCATGGTCCAGGGCAGGCTCTAAGGATTGGATGTCCGAACAACTAACACTTTCCATCTTTACTGAGACAAGTGTGCTGTCAGTGTCAGTCTTTAAGTAGTCCCAACTTAACCAAGCTTCAAGACATCTGATTCGTCAACCTTCCAAGCCCAGCTGCTGTTGATCTTGGCATTGCAGATCCTTGACCGTACTGCGCACACTCCACGTGGAACGCACACCAGCCGCCATCATGACCTCTGAATCCAGTGCCCCATCTGAAGCCACGCCCCCAGACGTGCCTGGCACACCGCCCGCAACACGGAGCGCCAGAAGTCCGACTAGCCCCAGAACCCTGCTAATGCGCCTCCCGGAACCTTTCCAATGCTGATGCTAGTCCAGGGGACGAGACGCAGGCCGGGATCCTGTGGTCACGGCCCCGGATGTTGTTACCGGCGCGCCTCCTGATTATGTGGCACGCCGGAAGTCCAGGAGCAAGTCGCCGACCTGTAATCTGTTTACCCGACCCGGACCCGGTAACCTGAGGCCACGCCACCAGCGTGCCTCCTGACCTGGAAGTCCCAGCACAAGATGCCGGCAGGATGGTACACCACATCAGCAACCGCTGCCCAGAGCCCCCTGGGGAGGGATGTAGCAGATGCCAGGAGCACACAGCTCGTCCGGACGCTAAGGGACCTCCACCGGTATCAGCGACACTGTGGAGTCTGCCCATACGACTGAGCCTCCACTGCCCCAGAGCCCCCGAGGGAGGGATCTGGCTGTTCCCGGGAGCCTCATGCTCGACCGGACTCTGATACCCATTGGCACCAGGTACTTTTGGTCTTCGCACCTTGCACTCCTCTCCTGCGTCTGTCCCTGATAGAGACAGGAAAAACACTGAAGGGTGGTCGTGGGGAGTGGCTATTTAACCTCTTCTGTGTTCCTGTCCCTATCAAGAACATGAAGGACAACCTCCTGGTGGTGCTGTCATTTATTTTATATTGTTTGTATATCACATTTATTCTGTCCTCATGCACTTTAGCAGGGTGTGCGATGAGACATGTAGCTAAACCCCCTGTCTTCTTTAAGAAAAAGAGGCTGTAAAATTGTAACCTTCTTTATTGATTGCAGATGTGACAGGAAAGGGTAAAACTATAGAATGCAATAATAAGAGCATTTCAGAATATATAACTGCACAGAGCATGAAACATAAATAGTTTACAATATACAGAATACACAAACTGATTATTACCTACTTAGTACAACAAACGTACTGATAAACACAGGATTATAACCTAGATAGTGCTTACCGACTATGCTTAGAGCAGGCTGTTTAAGAAACATGAAGAACACGAGTGATGTAGTTTCTCTTAAGGCACATGGAGAATAAATGGCTACTGTTCCCTTCACAGTGTGAAACAAGACCATAATGCATCAGGAACAATCCCACAATGCTCTTGGAACTTCCCACAAGACATTACAAATTAAACTAGAATCTATGCATCAAACAGCCAGCAGGTGGCGCTGTTACCTTACAACATAAAATGTATGAAAGACCAATACATTCAAAAAATTGCAATGTCTATAACAATTGGAGACATAAAAACAATGACTAGACTTTCTAGACAGCAATCATATGGCTGGACAGAACAACATTGTTTAATGAGTTATGCTGATTAGTATACTGGTGTGCTCACCCGATAGACCACATGAAAGAAGTTACCTCCCAGTGCTAGGCATCATGATTTAGGCAGACATATGAAACGCGTTGATGCTTTTAAGCTGTATTGCTGACTCTGTATGTCCTTAAAGCATTTTGTGTGACTGAAACATTCACGATTCATGGAGCTGTATTTTCTTCATTTTGCAAACAAAACCCATCTTGTGAATAAGGCTATGTTCACACGTTGCGTTTTTTTAAAGCAAAGTTTAAGCTGCGTTTTAGCTGCCTACAAAAAGCAGGTTTTGCTTAGTTTTATTGCGTTTTTTGCTTAGTTTTTGCTGCGTTTTTGTCAGGGTGCATTTGTCTCTTGTGCATGCTGATAAAGTTTAATGCATAAAAAATAATCTGATTCAATTTCATCAGGTTTTGGCACCAAAGACGCAGCAAAACCTAATACCAGCGTTTTTTGCAAAAACACTGAAAGAAGTGACATGCTACGTTTTGCAAAAACGCAGCTCTTTGACAAAACAGTCAAGAAAAAAACAAGCTGTGTGCATGAAATTTCTGAAATCTCGTAGACTTTTAGGTACTGTGAAACGCAGTGGAAAATTTGCATAAAAAAATGCAGCAAAAACGCCAAGTGTGAACATAGCCTAAAGCTGCATTTGTTTGCGAAACACACTAGGTTCCTCCCAGTGATTTTGTCTGAATTTCCATTTGTGTAGAGGTAATACTATACCAGCTGAAACTACTTTAATAATTAGGGTTAAATGTTTTGTAGACAACTATGGTTCCTGTTTATTATAAGAATATAATTTGTGTTTAGTACAAAGAATTGTAGCACTTGAGAAATGGAGCACAGAACGCAACATTGTACTGTAACTGGAGAAACTGTAAATAAGCCTAGTTGGTTTACTTCAAGATTTAGAAGTGTCATTTTCCGGGACGATTGCCGGGTCATTGAGAGATGAAGCGCACATAATCGAATGTCAGCTGACATGCACTTGTCTCAGTAGATCATTAACTCCTCTCATTTAAAGACTGTATATGAACCTCTGCTTCGTATGAAGAGCAACTTTTCATGTACATTATAGCTATCACAGATTTGTTTACTTTCTTTTCCTATTTTACCTTTACTAAGGTGATAAAAAAGAAACTCCTTTCGTATATCCTTGCTGATTTGCTATGTTCCTTTGATTTTTATTGCTGATATTCCATACAGAGCTCTCTACACGTCTTAGTTGCAATTAAAAAAAAGTCACAAGACAAATTCACGGGGCTTTCCTGAAATTAAAGTTCCCGAATATAATGTTTTACGTGGACTCCCTGAATTACAGGTACTGTCACCTAGGCTAATTTATTTCATTGAATAATCCAGTCATTTCGTACTATGTTATCCAATGAGGGCTATGAAAAGATACTTGCAGTTACGAAGTACAGTATGTTAAAATATATAATTTTACATAGCGAGAAAAAAAAATTTCTGGACTTAAAATGTGTTGGTGTTTTTTGTTTTCTTCAACAGATAAATGTCCTTGAATGTTAATATATGTATAGAAATATTTTGGTAAATGGCCATTCTAGGCCTTTGCTACACAGCAATGCAAGGATTTAGTGATTGCTGTGGGGCACTTCCAAGCTGTAAGTCTCTGCACTTTTTATTGTAGGCAGTACCACCTGGCACAACAGGTAGTGTTTTATATTCAGGCTACCTGCTGCTGATTGGCATATTTTCTCTTAAATTTTGTATACCTCAGTTATGTATACATTGAGAAATAAATACATGTATTAAAGTCAATTTAGAAAGAAAACATAGTGACCTCAAATAATTAGTTTCCACTTTATCCACAATTTTTCAGAATAGGAAATTGAAATTCTTAGAAATCGCAGGTCAGAAGAGAAGCGCGTTTATAACTTGTGGATGTGTAATGCATTGTAAACCGGCACAAATTGCATTGCTAACGGTTCCCTTGGTATCACTAGTAATCTCAGTGCTTTTCAGTGATAGAGGCTTGCATCTCTTATCATGCATCTCATTTTACAGCCTCTGATCACTTAGCATTTGTGTAGAATTGTAATGCATAATGAACATGACTGTGGAAAGCCATTGGTTTCAGCATATAACCCCAGATGTACTTTCTGGTGTGAAATGTGGGACTGATTTGGCAAGGGAGAATGTACATTTCATTCATACAATCAATGTCTAATAGACTATTATTGTTTCTTCGGTGTTCTTTGCAAATTGCTTATTATTTATATGTTTAAATTACACATTTCAATCCTTTAGACCTAAAAGGTGAGAATGTGGCACATCTCCCATCGTTTCACAGAATGTTCAGTTATGTTTAACAGACAGCAGTCTATTGCTGACAGCAAAAAAACAGAAGTATGAATATTTAAAACCAAATATATAAATATTAGACCTAACCTGAAATGCAGGAATAGAAGGGGTTAATGGTGTGTTACTGGATGTTCTAGGCAAAGCAGTGCATGTGTAACATTACTGAATGGAAATTTTATTGTATGTACTTTTGAGGATGTGATATTTGCTGTTGGAAAATTGCAGCCTGCATTTGATGTTGGAGTGTAGGTTATAATAAAAAAGGAAGAACTATGAATCTCCCCAATTGGTTGTTGTGCTTGAGCTACTATAGGTACTAGTTTACAGGTATGTTCACACTGCTTTTCCTGCCATCAAAAATGACAGTTTTTCAAGCTGAAGATGCTTAAAGGCAACCTGTCATGTCCATTAAAGGGAATCTGTCACCACAATTGACTTATCTAAACTATTAATATGGGCATACAGGTTATAGACTGCTGAGGAGAGTGATGCCTGTATGTCTCATATCATTTGCCTTGTTGTTGAGAAATCATCTTTTAGCACTTTATATAAATGGCCTCTTCCAGTCTCTGTGGAGGATAACTCTGCCTCCAGAGCTTGTTTTAAATAGAAGGGGGAGTTACCAGTGTGATGTGTAATGGTTACCAGTGTGATGTGTAATCTCCGCTCTTTGCTCTCCTGACCTCACTGCAGAGCTGTGTGTGATTACACCTGACACATCAGCAGGTTCCTCTCAGCTTCCAACTCACAGGCAGACAGTGCTGCAATATTGTTAAAATACAGCAGAGCTGAGAGAGAAACAGAAGATTCAAGTTCTCCTGTTCTGTGTTGGTTACTTGTCTAACACTGGTAAGTCCTCTTCATGTATAATAAGCTCTGGAGGCAGAGTTAGCTCCAGGCAGTGGTCTCCTCCGAGGCTGCAAGAGGTCATTTATATAAAATAATAAAAGATAATTTCTCAGCAAAAAGACATCTGATATGAGACATACAGGTATCACGCTCCTCTGCATGTCTATGACTTGTATGCCCATATTAACCCCTTTATTCCATTGGACGTAATATTCCGTCCATG
>VIAB01014197.1:48366-67524 GCA_009801035.1 Oophaga pumilio | reverse complement strand
TCAGAGGGGAGAGAAATTAAATGGCACATCAGATTTTTTTTTTTTTAGTTGCGATCGCCGTTATAGGGTTAATTATTAATCATTTGTTGCTCCCATAATGTTTGCCCATGAAGTGATCTCAAGTCTTGCTCCAAATTCGGACGCACCTCAATAACCCTTTGAACAGACGTCCATCCTGGATGGCCACATGAAACCAAAGTTCCCATTATTATTCACTTGATACTCCCATACTGTTTGCCTATGCATTGAATGCAAGACCTGCCCTGCCCCAAAGTTACACGCACCCCAATAACCATTTGAACCAACGTACCCGGCATTGGAGCATTGCAGTGTTGAGGCTGAAGACCTGACAGTGGAACATTTAAGTGTTGAGGCTGAAGACCCGACAGTGAAGCATTGCAGTGTTGAGCCTGAAGAACCTACAATGAAGCATTGCAGTGTTGAGACTGAAGACCCAGCATTGGAGCATTGCAGTGTTGAGGCTGAAGAGCCTGCATTCGAGCATTGCAGTGTTGAGACTCAAGACCTGGCATTGGAGCATTGCAATGTTGAGGCTGAAGACCTGGCATTGGAGCATTGCAGTGTTGAGGCTGAAGACCCAGCATTGGAGCATTACAGTGTTGAGGCTGAAGACCTAACAGTGGAGCATTGCAGTGTTGAGGCTGAAGACCTGGCATTGGAGCATTACATTGTTGAGGCTGAAAACCCGGCAGTGTTAAATTGCAGTGTTGAAGCTGACCAACCCCTACAGTTCCCATTATTAGGAAGTGGGTCTCCCATACTGTTTGCCTATGCAGTGAATGCAAGGCCTGCCCCAAACTTGGACACACCCCAATACCCCTTGGAAAAGACATGGAGGAGGGCTTCATAAACATCTGTTCCTTCCCATTACAAAGGAGTGGGTTCCCTAAACTTGTAATGCCCATACAGTAAGTGTATGGGCTGACAAACATTTCCCACTGGAGGGTATACTGTGTTAAAAATGTGTTTACGGGCATCATAAACACCCTTTAGAACACTAATGTGGATGTTGCATCACGGACCATGGTCACCCTGGTGAGCTAGTGGTGGTGGATGAAGATGAGACGTGGAGGAGGGCCTCCTAAAAATCTGTTCCCATTACAAAGGAGTGGGTCTCCTATACTTGTAATGCCCATGCAGTAAGTGTATGGGCTGACAAACAATTCCTCCTGGAGGGTATACAACAACATACTGTCTGAAAATTTAGTTTACGGGCATTATTAACCAATCTTTAAAACAATAATGTTGGTTTTGCATCACGGACCACGGTCACCCTGGTGATATGCTGGTGGTGGATAATGATGTTGAGGAGAAGGAGGAGGACAACAACAGCAAATAGGCCAAATCAGGAAGCGTATACCCCTGTGTGCATGTGAATAGACCTCACAAAAAAAGACACTGGATTTGAGTTTATGTTACGCTGCTATCAGTTGGTTGTGTAGAGAAGTCTGGCCCAATCCTGCCCTTGTTCATTTTTATAAGAGTCAGCCTGTCAGCATTTTCAGTTGACAGGCGGATGCGCTTATCAGTTATAATTCCACCAGCGGCACTAAATACCCGCTCTGACAAAATGTTAGCGGCAGGGCAGGCCAGGACCTCCAAGTCGTAGAGAGCCAGTTCATGCCATATGTCCAGTTTGGATACCCAATAATTATAAGGCACAGAAGAATCACGGAGGACGTTGGTACGGTCAGCAAGGTACTCTCTCAGCATTTTCCAAAACTTTGCACTCCTTGTGAGAGTACCCTGCGCCTCAGGGCCTGTGTGATGGGAGGGTTTGAGAAAACTCTCCCAGAACTTTGCCAGTGTTCCCCTGCCTATGCTGGAATGGGGTTGTGTCTCTCTCGCCTGTACTCTTTGGTTATCCAATGAACTGTAAACTCTGCCACCAGTGTTTTCAGATGGGAATTTTTTTTAATAATTTCGCAACAAGGGCCCTCTGGTACTGCACCATTTTAGTACTCCTGTCTGCCTCTGGAATAAGAGATTGAAAGTTCTTGTAGCGTGGGTCTAGAAGTGTCACCAACCAGTAATGACTATCACCCAAAATTTTGAGAACGTGAGGGTCACGGTCAAGGCAGCGTAACATAAACTCAGCCATGCGTGCCAAACTGATAACAGGCAAGACTTCCGTGTCCTAATCAAGAGGACAATTGATTATGCTCTCCTCCTCTTCTTTCTCCTCCTCCTCCTGCCTGTCCTCAGTCCATCCACGCTGAACAAACGGTATGACAGTTGTACTTGTAGTACTGCCTATAGCACATGAAACTAGCTCCTGTTCTTCCTCCTCCTCTTCCTTATTGTCACCCAATCCACGTTGGGATGAGATGAGGCTGCGCTGTGTGTAAACACCCTGTATGGTTCCTGGCTCCCTCTCATCATGCTCCATCTGCAATGCATCCTCTTTGATTGTGAGCAGAGAGCGTTTCAGAACACAGAGAAGCAGGATGATGACGCTAATTATGGCGTCATTGCCGCTCACCATCTCGGTGGAGTTCTAAAAGTTTTGGAGGATGGTACATATGTCTGACATCCATGTCCACTCCTGAGGTCTTATATGTGGAGTCTGAACTGAATACCGACGGCCTTGTTGATGCTGGTAGTCAACAACTGCCCTCTTCTGCTCACAAATCCTTTCCAACATCTGCAGTGTAGAATTCCAATGCGTGGGGACATCACACAACAGTTGGTGAGCCGGAAGCTGCAAACGCTGATGAAGCACGGCAAGGGTGGTTGAAGGTGTAGCTGACTTTCTAAAATGGGCACACAGGCGGAGTACTTTGACAGCCAGATACGGCAGCTCTGGGTAGCTTTTGAGAAGCCGTTGAACAACGAGGTTAAGCACATGGGCCAGGCATGGTACGTGTGTGAGCTCGCCTCACCACAGAGCCACCACCAGGTTCCGGCCATTGTCACACACGACCATGCCTGGCTGTAGGTTCAGCGGTGTCAGCCACAGAATTTCCTGCTCTTTCAGAGCTCTCCAGTCTCCACAACTCTTCAGCATTGTGCAGTTTGTCACCTAAGCATATAAGCTTCAGCACAGCCTGTTGCCTCTTGGCTGAGGCAGTGCTGCAGTGCTTCCAGCTTGTGACTGATGTGTTAAGTTTGGAGATGGAGACTGAAGAGGAGGAGGATGAGGTGCAGGAGCTGTAGACTGTGGAGGCAACCCTGATTGACGTAGGGCCCGCAATCCTCGCTGTCGGGAGGACGTGTTCTATCCCAAGGTCCGACTGGGTCCCGGCTTCCACTATGTTAACCCAATGTGACGTCAGCAAGATATACAGTCCCTGCCCACAAGCACTTGTCCACGTGTCCGTGGTTAGGTGGACTTTACCAGTAACTGCATTGTTGAGGGCATGGCTAATGTTGTGGGACACGTGCTTGTGTAATGTGGGGACGGCACACCGGGAGAAATAGTGGCGGCTGGGGACCGAGTACTGAGGGACAGCCGCCGCCATCAGGTTGCGGAAAGCTTCTGTCTCCACAAGCCTAAAAAGCAACATTTCGAGCGCAAGCAGACGAGAAATGTGTGAATTTAGTAGTGTCGCCTGTGGGGCGTTGGATGCGTATTTGCGCTTGCATTCCAAGGACTGGGGTTTGGACAACTGAACACTGCACTGGGACAAGGACATGGACATGATGGTGCTAGTTGAGTGTGTGCAACAACAGGTGCAGGGCAGGAAGAAGCAGTGGTATCATCCGCAGACACTGTTCCTGGATACTGGGGTTCGGCCCACAAAGTCCGGTGCTTTGCTGCCATGTGACTGATCATGCTGGTGATGGTCAGGCTGGTAGTTTTGCTACCCCTGCTGATGCGGGGATGGCAGGTAGTGCAAATAGCCTGTTTGAGGTTATCGGCAGAGTCTTTAAAAAGCAACCTGACTTGGGAAAACCTAACAGTTGGACTGGCAACTTCCGTAGTGTTGGTGTTACGAGGAACGGTTGCCCACCTTCTGTCTGCAGCCACCACACTGCTTCTTCCTGCCTGTTGGGGTGCTACCCCTCCTTCCCCCGTGTGCTGCTGTCCTCGCTTTACATGTCCTCCTGCTAGGTTGAGTCAGTTACTTTATCATTCACCACCTCATCTTCCACTTCTGCACCCTGGTCCTCTTTCTGACTTTCTGGCAATTGTGTCTCATCATCATTCACCTCTTGTAACACGTTCCCACCATTGCCTTCATGTGACAGTGGCTGCTCAAATATCTGGGCATCGCTACATGCGATCTCCTCTTGCCCCGCTTTAAGTGGAGCGGGCTAGAGGCTCCAATCTATAAATGGAAAAGTGAACAGCTCTTCGGTATGTCCAAGTGTGAGATCAGTTGTCTCTGGGCACTCTGTTATGAATGTGTTAGAGATGGTTTCTGAGCAGAGGCTCCCTCTGGTGGTCACAGACAGTACTGAACCTTTCAGCGAGGAGTGGCAATCTGGGTTCACTGACTGGTCTGATATAAGGGAGGTTCCCTCCCATGATGTTTGCCAGTGATCAATTGTTCTTGTCTCAATTGTGGTTCCTGGTTCATTTGGAAGTTTGCTTGCTAGAGTCTTGCCTGCATCTCCTGCTTTCAGATAAGATATTTTTTGCTTTTTTTTTGTGCTTGCTTTTTGCATTGTTTTCTGCACTTTTGTGGAGATCAGCCAGGTCCACTCATGGGGCCTGAGCTCCTCACAGTTTATCTGCAGCCACTGTTATTTGCTTTTTCCTGTTATTTCAGCGGCTGCGGCTTTGTTTTGGTTCACACTGAGATCTGATTAGTGGGTGGCGAGATCGTGTGATCTCAGTATTTTTGTAATCAGAATTGTTGGATTTTTGTAGGGTTTTCTGGGTTGCAGAAAGTAATCTCTCCTGTCCTATCCTATTTAGTCAGCTTGTGGCCCCAGCGTTTGCTCAGTCTATTTTCTGCCTATGTTTGTATTTTCATCTTGTCTAACCACCATTATATGTTTGGGGGCTTCCTATTTTCTTTGGGGATCTGCTCCGGGGCAGATAGCTTTCATCTTTCTGCCTTTAGGTGTAGTTATCTCTCAGGCTGTGACGAGGCGTCTAGGATCAACGTAGGAACGCTCCACGGCTACCTCTAGTTGTGTCGTTAGTTTAGGAATCTGCAACCCATCAGTTACCAACATCTCAGGTGTTCGGCTGCCCTGCTGTTGTTCCTGTCCTCCTCAGCTACCGAAACATAACAGCACTCGGCATGGTGGGAGGAAGGAGGATTAGGGTGAAGAATATGCGGTCCAGACTCACGACTATTCAGACTTGACTGTGTGGAAGACGTAGTGGGGGTGGTGATGGCAAAGTGACTGGAAGCATTATCCGCTATCCAACCAACATCCTTTTAACACTGCTGTCGGTTCAATAGTGGTGTGCTGCTGCAGTCCCCTAGTAATTAGGACAGGAAGGTCGAGCGAGAAGATGTGGGTGCTTGTGTTCCAATTTCAGCTTGCCCACGGCCTTGGCCTCTGCATTCACCATCAAGTCCCATTCCCCGTCCCTTGCCACGTGACTTGCCCATTTTAAATGAAGTACAATATTTTCCTGTTCACTACACATGGCTGAATTTGGAGCGAACTTATATGTGATCCGTGTGCAGGAAAACCACAGTTTAAAGTATCTGGCCTGTAGGTAACAATTTTTTTTTCAGCAAACTGGTGTCAATAACTAGGCTAAGACACAGGAAAAACAGTTCAATGGAGCCCTAAAACGCCACAATTTTTAGCCCACAGACAGGTGAGGCGTGTGACAGAGATACCAGACTTTAAAATATCTGGCCTGTACTTTTTTTTCACAGCAAAATAATGTCAATACCTAGGCTAAGACACAGCAAAAACAGTTCAATGGAGCCCAAAAATGCCACAATTTTTTGCCCACAGATAACGGAGATACCCGACTTTAAAATGTCTGACCTGTATTTTTTTTCACAGCAAAATAGTGTCAATACCTAGGCTAAGAGACAGCAAAAACAGTTCAATGGAGCCTTCAAATGTCACAATTTTTAGCCCAAAGATAGATGAGGCGTGTGATGGAGATCCCCCACTTTTAAATAGCTGGCATGTATTTTTTTTACAGCAAACTGGTGTCAATAACTAGGCTAAGACACAGCAAATAAAAATTCAATGGAGGACTGAAATTGCACTATTTTGAGCACAATGATATGTGAGATGTGTGATGCAGATACCCCACTTTAAAATATCTGGCTTGTATTTTTTTGGGCAGCAAAATGGTGTCAATAACTAGGCTAATACACAGCAAAAAAATTCAATAGTCAATATAGTATAATGCATTCCCCATAGTCCTCGAAACAGCATCATGCACTCCCCATAGTCTTCTATAGTATTATGGCCATCACAATTAAACAGTTAGTCACTGCTCTGTTCTCTGGAGTGAGCGTTCTGAAGTGCTGCACATCTCAGCGCAGCAGGCGCCACGTAGTGACGTTATCGCATCAGCTGCACTAAGACGTCAGATACTGAGGAAGAATAAAGGGGAGAACCTCAGCTGACGCTCTCTCCTCCATCATTACTTTCAACTGTATCTGCATCCAGGATGCTGATACAGTTGAAATTGCAAAGGCGGGCGGGGTGGCCTGTGACAGTTTTTGCAGGAGACCCCAGATTTTGACACACATATTTTTTTCCCTATAACATGCATCATTTAACAGGGCAGCACCTGTTTCATTCCCTAGTTTTCCATCCCCCAAACGTGTGTTCTTGGTCTAATGACGATGCATCCAGGAGTCATGCCTAGGAAACCTTCGTGAAGTGTTGCATTTTGGAGGTCACTGAAAGCCTTTGAAAGACTTGGGAGATTAGCCATCTCCATAAGGTCAGCTCTTTTTTCTGGGAGTTTTTTCGACACTCCTGGAGAGGTGGTAAGTATGATGCAAAGTAAAACTCTGGAGAAATGTCCTAATTACTGTTGGGATCCTATTACAAGCTGGAGTAATGTTTCCTTAACAACCAAAAATGGTGATGAAGCTCTGCAGGATTCAAAGGTAAAAACTGCACCAAGGTTGAGAGAACACTGAAAGGCCTCTCTTTCTTAAGGCTCATTCAGTTGTCCGTGGATTTCGGTCTGATATCTGACTGCAATGCATGGAATGGCCAGTAGGTCTACTGACCCAAGCATAACAGCCAGGGCTGCCACCAGGAATTTCAGGGCCCCATACTGTCAAAATTTTCGTGCCCCCTTGAGACTCTGCCTAGGCTCCACCCCAGCTCCACCTCCTCCCCTCAACTCTTCCAAAGTACCAAGGGTAACAGGAGAAAATGGACACCAAAATTTGTTGTGCAATTTCTCCTGAGCACAACGATACCCCATATGTGGGGGAAAACTACTGTTTGGGCACACGGCAGGGCTCCGAAGGAACTTTTTTAATGCAACATTTGCTGGCATAATTAGCGGCCGCCATGTCGTGTTTGGAGAGCCCCTGATGTGCCTAAGCAGTAAAAATAACCCACAAGTGACATCATTTTAGAAACTAGACCCCTTAGGGAACTTATCTAGATGTGTGTTGAGTACCGTGAACCACCACGTACTTCACAGAAATTTTTAACGTTGAGCCGTGAAAAAATGAAATTTTTACTACAAAAATGTTTTTTAGCCCCAAAGTTTGCATTTTCATAACGGTAATAGTAGAAATTGCACCATAAAATTTGTTGTGCAATTTCTCCTGAGTATGCCAATACCCAATATGTGAAGGAAAACCACTGTTTGAGCACACGGCAGGGCCTGTAAGGGAATGAGTGCCATTTGACTGCAAAATTTTTTGGAATAATTAGTGGTCACCATGTCGCAATTGGAATGCCCCTGATGTGCCTAAACAGTGGAATCCCCCCACAAGTGACACCATTTTGGAAACTTTACCCCTGAGGGAATTTATCTAGATGTGTAGTGAGCACCTTATAAATAAAAAAAAATCACCTTTTTCCCACAAAAAAGTTTTTTTAGCCCCAATTTTTGCATTCTCACAAGGGTAATAGGATAAAGTGGACTCAAAAATTAGTTATTCAATTTCTTCTGAGTACACCAATACCCCATATGTGGTTAAAAACTACTTTTCAGGCACAGTGCAAAGCTCAGAAGGGAAGAAGCACCATACTGAAGTTCAGATTTTGCTGGACTGGTTTGAGGGTACCATTTCACATTGGTAGAGCCCCTGAGGTGCCAGACCAGCACAAACCCCCCAAAAGTGACCCCATTTTACAAACTACATCTCTCAATTAATTCATCTAGGAGTGCAGTGATCATATTGACACCAGAGGTGTGTCACAGAATTTTACACTATTGGGCAGTGAAGAGAAAATAATTAAATTTTTGCCACCAAGATTTTGTATTAGCCCCCGAGTTTACATTTTTTATAATAGGGAAACGAGTAAAAATGACACCAATATTTGTCCCATAATCTCTGCTGACTGTAGAAATAACTCATATTTGGCTGTACAGTACTGCTTAGCCACACAGCGAGACTCTGGAGGGACTGAGCGCTATTTGACTTCGGGAGCACAGATTTTCTTAGAATAGTTTGCGGACTCCATATACAGAGCCCCTAAGTGCTAGAAGAGCAGAATCCCCCTTAAGTGACCCCATTTTGGAAATTATACACCTTTCCAAATTTATCTACATGTATATTGACCATTTTGACTCAATGGGTGTTTTCTAGAAACAAGCAGTAGTGGATGTTGCTGAGTGAAAATTGCAAACTGCCATTGTAGTAACCAACACGTTGCAGTGAGCAGCTCATGCTTCTGAAGACATGCACCTATAAATTAGGCAGGCTTTCATCGCCACAGAAATGCCAAACGTGGATGCTAAGTGTGGTTTAGGCACACTGGGGCTCAGAAGGGAGGGGGACATTTGGATTTGAGAGTGCAGAATTTGCTAAATATCTTTTGGGGGGCAAGGAGCCATTTCGATTTTTTTTTCTGTACTACCAGTAACATGGAAGCCCTCTATATTTCTGTTAACAAATGACAGACCTGAAAGGGGACTTGCTTTTTTTTGTGGATTGAGTTGATGATTTTATTGGGAAATTTTACATAACATTTAGGAACACATTTATCTGGCGTTCTACGCTGAGCACTTACTTTGAGGTTTCCATCTAAATCTCCGAGTGACGTGGCAGATGAACGCCCCCAATGGATCCATTCACTCTATTGAGGCATCAGAGTTACTGTGGAGTCCATCTGGCCGCTCAGCGGGTGTCTTTCTTTTCAGAAGTGCACAAAACCGTGGTCAACCGCTCTTTTATGCATGTCTAAAAAGACAGACACTGCCAGATCACAGGTCCCACGACATTCACAGTGCCTCCACCTGCCTCATTATAGGGAATCTTCTGCATGGTGTTCCGTCTATATCACATATTTTAGAAATTACACGGAAACCCCAGTGTAAGCGCTCAGCGCTGAGGTCAGGATAAATGTGAGCCAAGCCCTACTGCGATGTTTGGGAGGCATAATGAACAAATGAAAGGAAGGTGAAGAATTGGTTTTAATTGTTTTTTGCACTATTCCGCGTGTGGTATAAGTGATTAGACGACTTTATTCTTTGGGTCGGTGCGGTTACAGGGATACCCAGATTTATATCGGGTTTTTATATTTGGCTGCTGTCACACACTAAAAGACTCTTTTCATTGCAAAAACTAGTTTTTGCATCCCCATATTTAGACAGCTATGATTCTTCCATATTTTGGCCCAAATAGTCATTTGACAGCTTCTGTTTTGCGGGATGAGTTGACATTTTTAATGGTATTTTTTCGGGCACATGACATTTTTTGATCACTTTCTTTTCTGGTTTTTGTGAGGCAGAATGGACAAAACCAGCAATTCCGGAATGTTTTTTTATGCTGTTCCTCATGTGGTAAAATTGATAAGGCAGCTTTATTTTTTTGGTCAGTACGATTACAGCGAGATCACATTTTTATCATTTTTTTATGTTTTGGCGCTTTTACTCAATAAAAACTGTTTTATAGAAAGAAATAATTATTTTTGCATTGCTTTATTCTAAGAGCTCTAACTTTTTTATTTTTCTGCTGATAGAGCTATCTGGCAGCTTTTTTTGGGGGGACAAGTGTCACGGGTGTGTCGCAGCGGAGATCGTCGCGATTGCACACCCTGACTTCGCACAGCTGAGTTTCTGGTGCTGGGTGTTTTTCAGCACTGAGGGAGTTAATTCTTTCTCTCTCGATGCTGGACTGACCAGCCTCGCCCAGCTGCGATTGATGTTTTGTTAATTAGCTTCCTTCATATACCTGCTGGTCTGCTGGGGAAGTTGCCGGTGAAAGCATTCATTCAGACCAGCAGAGCGGATCGTTTCTGAGAAGACTTAAGCTAAGAGTGCCTGTTGTGGTTTTTCCTCTCCTCGCTTATTGTTTATCTTCTTAACCTTTTGTGTTCCTCTGTAGTGGAAGTTTTGTATGCAAGGCTGTGTTTTCTTTACCCCTTGTCTGTCTCGTTTGTATTTGACTGTGTGTAAGCTGTTACCTGCCCATTCCCTGTGGTGGTAATCAGGGTCCTTCTCAGGACTAGATTACAGTGGTCAGGGATCTACAGGAGACAGGGTTACGCTGGCGGCCTGGACCTCTGTACCATTAACAGTACCTCCAGGTAGAGGGACTAGTCAGGACCCCAGTTCAGGGTCAGCATAGACCCCGGTCCACCTCTATCCTGAGACAGCATTTCACGTGCACAGTATAGACCCACAATACATTGGATATTATGTCAGGTAAGACATTGCTGGCAGATTCTACGTATACATGTTGATATTTTCTATAATATGAAATATAGAGTGTTGTCTCATTAGATATATGTTACTAGCATAGAATATATCTGTTATACGTCGTGACAACAAGATGACGTATTCAGTAGTACTATTTTTATTTACATTCATCTTTTTGATCAAGTTTTATTGCACTTTTTGTTTGTCAGAATGATGATAAAGCATAGTTTTTTGCCTCGTTTTTTAATTATATTTTTTACGGTGTTCACTGCAGGGGTTAACAGTTTTATAATTTGGGTTGTTTGCAGCAATAACAAATATGTGTACTTTTTTGTTTATTTTAGTTTTTACATAAATAAATGTATTTATTGGATTATTTTTTTTCTGTTTTGTTCTTTATTTTTTTTAATATTTTTACAATTTGTAATAACTTTTCAAATAAAGGACTTTATTCTTCATTACGATGAAGCAATGTTCTGCAAAGAGTCCATCTGTTAATCTTGCACAAGGACTCTCTTCTGTTTGTGTCCGTTACTACATCAAACCCAATACTCAAGCCATGGCCTAACACGGATCACGACTGTTCCCTGGCCCTAAGACCACATCCTTCCTACCTCAAATATGGAGCTCATATACGTTCATACTTTCCTATTTATTGGTGATCTAGTTTGTGCTTAAAGTTCTAAACTAAACTCTGGTTCCTAATAGTTTCACCCCAATCTCCTGCAAATGTCCTGGATTATTTCAACCACCCGGAGCATGTACAATAAAGGTAGACCTATTGTACAGTTGCACCCACTACTCTGTGGTCCTTTAGTGTACATGTTCTCTATAGTTGAAGAATATTTGTTTTATACTCTGTAAAGATAGACAGGATTGCAGGTGACAGGAGAACCAGTATGTGACCCATCTGTCCTGCTCAAATGCCTTCACAGATAACAATCTTATCTATGTAGATGCCATTAAATTCCAAAACTTTACATTTACGTCACCAAGTGTCAGAGGCCAGATGTCCTTTTTTTTAATCTTCAGGGTCAGTCACCAGTTTATTAGATTTTTCCCTGGAAACTTTTGTCCTTGTAAATGTCCCTATTAACATTGAGTTATGACACACACAAAAAAATCCTCATTTCATTACTAATTTATTTTGTTTCTCAAGTTGATTCTCTGTTTTCTTGACATGTAAAATGAAATGTCAAAGTAAATGAATGAAGGACATTTCCTACTTTCTCCAAATATTTTGCATTTTAACCCTTTACAACCAAAGCCCATTTTCACCTTCCTGACAGAGTCCCATTTTTCAAATTTGATGTATCACTTCATGTTGTAAGAACTTTGGAATGTTTCTTCCAATCCCAGTGATTCCGAGAATCTTTTTCGTGGCACATTGTACATCATGATTTGGTGAATTTAGGTAGATACAATTCATGTTTATTTAAGAAAATATAAGTTTGCGAACATTTTGAAAAATTAGCAATTTTCAATCTTTTCATTTGTATGCCCTTACAACAGATATCTGGTAGCTAATTTGTTGGGTGTGACTAATATTTCCCATGTTTAGTTTATATTAGAATCAGTCTAGAAAATCTACTTTTTACAAATATCAGTTTTGAAGTAACTTTATTTATTAATTTTGCTTAGTTTGTGGCACCATTAATTCCACAGCGCTTTATAGACATCAGTATCGCTGTCCCCATTGGGGCTCACACTCTAAATTCCCTATTAGTATATCTCTGGAGTGTGGGAGGAAACCGGAGAACCCGGGGGAAAACTCACACAAACACGGGGAGAACATACAAACTCATACAAACCACTGAGCCACCGTGCTGTTAACCCTTCAGGTGCTTTACAGGAATTAATGCAAAGTGGAATGAAAAAATATTTAAAAAAAAAATATTCTTTCAACTAAAATGTGGCTTTAGCCCCATATTTTTCATTTTCACAAGCTGTAATGAGAGAAAATGCACGCACAGAATTTTTTTTAAAGGAACACTGTCAGCACAGAATGACAGTTCAAACTAAGAATGGAGGGTTCATTTTTTTAGGCATGTGTGGGGACATAGTACTGCACCCTAAGGGTGAATGTGTGGGGGACATAATATTGTGCCTTAACGGGCGGGCTGTGTGGTGACATAATAATGTACCCTAAAAGGACTGTGTGGGGTCATCATACAGTGCCTTAAGGCGGATGTGTGGGGACATAATACTGTGCCTTATGGGGGCTGTGTGGGGACGTCATTCTGCGTGGTGGGCTTTGTTGGGATATCATACTGTGTGGAGGGCTTTGTGGAGACATCATACTGTGTGAGGACATCATATTGTGTGTGGGGGCTTTATGGGGACATCATACTGAGTGGGGGCTTTATGGTGACATCATACTGTGTGGGGGCTTTATGGGGACATCATACTGTGTGGGGGCTTTATGGGGACATCATACTGTGTGGGGGCTTTTTGGGGACATCATACTGTTTGAGGAGCTGTGGTGGGATATCATACTGTGTGTTGGGACCGTTGAGGCATTGCGTATTGTGTAGAAGCTGTTAATCAAAATATAAGGGCTGAATAACAGGAACAGTATGATTTGCTGCTTTATGTCAACATTGTAAAAAGCAGTAAATTATATGGTGTTGAGTAGCTGCCACTGGCAAGATACATGTTACAATAGGCCATCTAGTAACATGTGTTATCAGTAACAGCAAGTCACCAAAATTAATTCTGTTCAATAAGAAGTTATACAATTTCATATAAAACAGTAATAATGAGCACAATTAAGTTTGGCCAATTGGTTCGGCCCTCCACAACAGTCACAGTCTCTCATATGATCCCTTGGAAAAATTAATTGTTAACCCCTAGTCTAAACCAAGCACTTAGTACAGAGCCAGTTCCTGTACGTCTTCTTACATACACACAGACATGTGTAGCCAATCACTGCTGCAGTGGTGACCACCAATTTGTCACTGTGGTCACAAATCTATCTTGGCCAAACAGGAAGTAAAGAGATCTACAGAGAACCAGAGTATATGATTTATTTTATAATTTTACTGCATTCTTTTAGGTTTGTTTTATATTTAGAGGCTGGATAACCGCTTTGATAGTGAGAGCTTGGTGCACTGTGCTGCACATTGCAGTCAAAAAGAAATTTGTATTCAGTAGGCTCTAAGGCTCCCTCTAGTGGAGGCTGCATCCCAACAATGAATTATGTATTATTTCTGCCTCTATGACGAGGCTTTGTACCTTTATATCAAAATAGGAGAGCCCCGACCACTATAAAGATTTATTAGAAAAGAAAATCAGAACGCTATTTTGGAACTAAAAACATCTTACTGTTAAATAGTGGACATTCGCTGCAAGCAATTAGAAAAACCCTTATTAAATATTATAGTGCTAGGAACATGGAGAACAGAATATAATCCTTTCCAATCAGCACTCTCATTAATATGAATAAAAACAAAGTCGCCTTCTTGTCTGAATGTCAATTTCAACCCCAAAGTCCTCCCTCTGCTGATGAGTATGGCAAGCATCACCTGCTGGCTCCATTGGTGGTGGCAGAGGTGGTCACTGAGAATACTCTACACACAGTGTCAATAATGTAAAATTAGGCCTTCCATCATCATACATTATCTGCATATATGGACAATGGTAACCATAAAATACAATTGAACATTATCCTGATTTTCAAGATTCAGGTGTCCTGCACAAGGATGAAAGTTGCCAGTAAACCTAGCAATGCTGCAATCACGGCTCCAATCAGCGCCATTCTGTTGGTTACCTGAGGACACAGAAATACAGAGGTTGGTTACCAGGATAAGACTGAAGACAAGATGAGCCATGACTGATATGGTTACTTCACACAATGGAGACCATTACCAATATCTAACAACTCTCAATTGCTGGAAGAACGTAAAGAAATCAATCAAGACATCAAAATTACTACACTCAATGTTTAGCCATGGTCATAAAAAGCACAACTATAGGATCCAACCTCACTGATCATGAGAATTCATGATTTTATTCTAGACATACTGTATGGCTGCCTGTAGAGCTCTGGGTTTTCGGTTACAGCCTAAAGTTCTGTGCTTACAGCCAAATGCTTTTCACGTATGAGATATATATTAGTGCCTAGGATGGAATAGCATTGACCTCTGAGATCAGCAGAACCTTTTCCAAAGCTTGCTTTCATGATCTCAGAGGACATGATCTGATACAACCCTAAATATGCGGTTACTGCACCAGTCTATAATAATATGTGTAGTATGTTTCAAAGGTAGAATTTCGGGACCTTCGTTTCCTCTACAGAGATTTTTATATATAAGTACCTTATGTTTAATTACTATGCACAAAAAAATATTGGCAGTCACTATTAGGCTGTGTGCCCACGTTGCGTTTTTTAAGGCGGTGTTGCCGCTGCGGAAACGCTTAAAAAACGCTTACAAAACACATTCCATTAATTTTAAATACAATCCGCAATTGCTGTGCCCATGCTGCGTTTTTTTCTGCAGCAGAATCGCATTGCGGAAAAGAACGCAGCATGTTCATTAATTTTGTGGAATCACGCTGTTTCCGCCGCCATAGGATTGCATTGAAATGCTCATTTTACGCATGTGGCTATGCCCACCATGCGTAAAGTGAGCGTTTCATGTGAAGATGGTACCCAGGGTCTGGAGGAGAGGAGACTCTCCTTCAGGCCCTGGGTACCACATTCCTGTTAAAAATAGAATTAAAATAAAAAATAGGGATATACTTACCCTCTATTGGCCCCCGGAGTCCTCCCGATCCTCAGCGGTGCACACAGCGGCTTTGTTCCCAGGAGTGCTTCGTGCCAAAATGACCTTTGTGACGTCATCAGAGGTCATTCTCGCAATGACTCACTGGGAACGGAACTTGCCGGCAGCGCCACTGAGGACCGGGAACGCCGCTGAGGAGGGGGCCGACAGGAGGTAAGTATATCCATATTTTTTATTTTTTATTATTTTTAACATTCTATCTTTAACTATTGATTCTGAATAGGCAGCATCAATAGTAAAAAGTTGGTCACACTGGTCAAGTACTATGCTTGACAAGTGTGACCAAAGTGTCACTTTTCCAAGTGATGCTTCAAATCGCTTGGTAAAGCGCTTGAATTCCGCGAGCTTAGACCGCTTTCTTAACGCTTGTATTTTGTGGGAAAACGCATGCAAATTCTGCATGTGTTTTACCCATGGCGGGGAGTTGTGGAAATGCTGCGGACAATTCCGCAGAATTTCTGCAACGTGCGCACATAGCCTTACAGATGGAATTACAGAGAAGTGCGGAGCCAGAGCTGTGCTTTATCCCGCCAATGTGCTTATTTTGCTGATCTTATCCTTTATCTAAAAACTCTAACTAAAGCAAAGTAGCTTGTGGGCACCCTGCACTCTAAGCTCAAGGGGCACATGTCACGGTGGCCTTTCCAAGATTAAAACCATGAGAGATAGTGATATTGATGTCTTTTGGAGATTCCTTTTAATACATACATGATATTCAAAATCTTTAAAGAAGATCTGGCACTTCCTCAAAAAATTGAGCTAAATATGTTGTAAAAATCTCAGAGCTCCCTTGTTTCTGCCACTCTTTTCTAATTTGTGCTGCTTAACTCTTTAAGGATATATTCACAAATTGGGGAGAAACAAAAAAAAATCCCTCTCTATTAAACCATAAAAAATACCTTTTATTCTATACAATTAAAAGATTAAGGGTGGACAAAAAGTGTAAATTAAAAGATTATCTCTAATCTTTTTGAAGATTATATTAGTCCTTTGGATACGTTAGTGGATCGCCCGCCAGGGCAGTGGGATACTCGGTACCGGGCCGGTGTCTTAAAGGGATGTGTCACGGCGGCAGTGACCCGGTCCATGGCCCTGGGCATCCAATAAAAGGGGGAATATTTACAGGGGATGATAAGAGTTTGTATAGAAGTGTTCATGATGCCACCTGTGGTTTCTGGTCAGAGGTGACCAGCGCTGCAGTGCAGATCCTCTGGGACAGATGGTGTGATGCAGCAGAGTTGGAATAGCTTCCCACAGGTGAAGCTTGTTGTCCCAGGGCAGAGAGATGTTGTAGAGAATAATGGTGCTGGGGGATGTAGCAGAGCAGAGTGTGTGCTGCAGGAAGAATTGGAGGAGACAGTCGGATGCAGTTTTCAAGGCTTTACTCACAGTTCAGGTGCATGCAGTACAGGTGCCCGCTTGGCGCCACGTCCTCCAGGTGAGGAGTCCAGCCACCTCCCAGGTAGATGGAGAACATCAGTCCAAAGCTCCCTGTCAGTATATGCCTTCCCTAACCATCTCACTGTGCTGATTCCCACTCCTTCTTCCTTCCCAGCACCTCACAAAGCTGTGTCCCAGTCAGGTAGCTGCGAATCCTGTAGGACAACGTGACCCAGGCGTTTCCTTAATTCTATATAGCTTTCCTTCCCGGAGAAGATGGTTGTGGTTGTGACTGTGACCCCTAAAGTTGTCACAGCTGTCGGCTTGCTAGCTGAGTCCTGTTGTACACTCCACTGTTGTGAATACTCTGGAGGCGACTTCTGAGCTGGGGCTCCCTCCGGTGGTTGCTGAGGGTAATGAACTAATTGCTGAATGGCCTTCAGCTGGCTCTGAATGGTCTGATATAAGTGACCTGAGTTCACATCAGCCTTGCCAGTAATCAATTGTTCTTCCTGGTCTTGCTTGGAGCACAGCTTGCATTCCTGCTCTCATTCAGATAAGTGGTTTGCTGTTTTTTTCCTCTGGTTGGATTTTCCTTGCTGTTTGCTGCCTGCAGTGGAGTTCAGCCTGGTCCCCTTTTGGGGTTTGGCGCTGCAAATGTGCTCATTTTGTGTTTGCACTTTTGCTCTGTTCCTTTGTCACTTTTTATTTGCTGAGTAGCTGTGTTTTTCACCAGAGATCTGATTTAGGTGGTAGAGATCGTGTGATCTCAGGTTTTTTTGTTAATCAGAAGTGTTGATATTTTTGTCAGGGTTTTTTTGGGTTGCAGTCAGAATTCTTGTCTAACCGCTATTACATGTTTGGGGCTTCCTATTTCTTTGGGGGTTCTGCTACGGGGCAGATAGCTTTCATCTTTCTGCCTTTAGGTGTAGCTATCTCTCCGGCTGTGACGAGGCGTCTAGGATCACCGTAGGTACGCTCCATGGCTACTTCTAGTGTTGCGGTTAGTTTAGGGTCCTGCAATCCAATAGGTTCCAGCCTCTCTGGTGTATTGCTACTTTGCTATTTCTCCTCAGCTACCGAAACATAACACTCCACTAGTCTAGGGGCCCAGTCCCTTCTGCGACCTGGATTCTTCCAGCTGACGTCCGTCAGCCTGGAACGAGCCCCACGGGCAGCCTTCTGTTCAGCCGTGCCTCTGAGAAATCCCTTTTCCCTACAAGGAACCCTCTTTCTTTCTTTCTTTCTTTCTTTCTTTCTTTCTTTCTTTCTTTCTTTCTTTCTTTCTTTCTTTCTTTCTTTCTATCTGTGAACAGCTCCTCAGGACCTGGAGCCTGCTGCACATTTCTATCTCTTTCCATCCTCTCCGTACGTGAGGGCTGTCTAACACGTCTTCTTCTTCCTCTAAGGCCCATATGTCAAAGTCAAGGCCCGCGGGCCAGATCCGGCCCGCAAATTGATTATCTATGACCCCCTGGATGATATTTAATTACTATTAGAACCGGCCCGCAGGCCACAGCCGCCCGCTGGTGTTTTGCACGCACCAACGCTACATTTCCCACAATGCACCGGTAGCCCGCGAAGTCACTGCAGCGCGCACAAGCGGCTTCATTATTCATCAGTAGTCAGAGCAGAGAACAACTTTCTGATACCCCCCTCCTCAAAAATGGCTAAACGTAAGGTGGACGCTGAGAACAGGGGGTTTCAGGCCAGGTGGGAGGCAGAGTACATGTTTACGGAGGTAAAAGGCAAACCTGTGTGTCTTCTGTGTGAAGAAAATGTGGCTGTAATGAAAGAATTTAATTTAAGAAGGCATTATCAAACGTCTAAGAAACACACAGACAAAGACAAGAATATGGAATATGAACAAAAGCTACAGAAGGTGGAAGAATTAAAACGAGGCCTTAAGTCCAGACAGGCTATGTTCACATATGCTAAATCACAAAGCGAGGCTGCTGTCAAGGCTAGCTTTATTGTGGCAAAATAGGTAGCAAAATCAGCCCGACCCTTTGCAGAAGGAGAGTTTATCAAAAACTGTATGCTTGAAGTTTGTGACGCAGTGTGCCCAGACAAAAGACAATTATTCGCAAACATGAGCCAGAGCAGAAACACTGTTGCTGAGCGCGTAGACCAGCTTTCCACCAACATAAAAGAACAGCTTGTGAGAAAGGGAAAAGATTTCATCGGATATTCTCTTGCTGTGGATGAGAGCACTGACACATCAGACATTGCCCAGCTGTCAATTTTTGTCCGTGGAGT
>VIAB01014197.1:32842-43875 GCA_009801035.1 Oophaga pumilio | reverse complement strand
TGGCTAACACGGTACGAAGATATACATCTTTCCTATATTTATATCTTAGTCATTTTTATACAGTTTTACTCAATGCCATGACCTACAGGGAAATCTACATATTTTTTAAAATCTTAGATCATTGTCATTCATTAGAGGGATTCACAAGTGCCGGTACTTGTTTTGCATTCATTCTAATTTTTGGGACTCTTTGGATGTAAGGGTATACCTGAGCACTATGGTCCATTTGATCTGGGTAGTATTTTTAGTGACACCCATATCTTCGGTCATTTTTAAATACAAGAGTATAACATTAAGCAGAAGGTTATGTATTACAGCGGAGACACAACTCACCCTCTGTTTAGCGCTGTGACGAATAAGCGGATTTAAGTCATCTCTAAGCTTAAGATGAGCTTTGGGTTTAGTTCTCACCGGGCATTTGGTGATTTCAGGCTGTCCTTTTTGTCTCCTTACCAGCCTGGAAAGCTCTGCATGGATTGCCTTAAAGGAAACATTCATTATATTAGTCATAGTGTGTTCAGAAGCATGAAAATCATAATGTCCAGAGACTATTGCTTGTTCATCGAATGATCTACCCAATTGCTTAATAGATCTCTAAAATATTTCCATGACACAAACTCTGGCTTTATCATTATCATTCAGATCAACATGGAAAGATTGCTAGATATATTTTTGTGATACTGCTTGCATGGCAAGAAAAGACAGAACCTTCAGGCATATTGGTCCTGAACATTTTTATGCTCTATCATTCTATTGTATGCGGCATTAAATGTTTATATGGACCAGATCCATGCTAAGAAAATGCGCTTACATGGATCTCGCAATCTAATTTCCCTGTCTCAAGCACTCCTTTACATTGGCAGATGAATCACTTGCAGCAAGTGTCAATCAATGATATTGCTAATCAGCGCTCGTTTACTACCCTTAAGAGTTGCAATTACCGTAATGGTTTTGTACAAAAATCATTCTTGCAATCATTCATTTCCCCCTTTACATACAGTTTACATTATAGTCTGCACGGAGGGATGTGATGCTGACAAGTGAGTTACATATCTGCAAAAAAGAATATTTATTTCTTGAGACCAAAGTAATGCCTCTGGATTATGTGCACTGTAATGTAACGTTATGCACAAAATATGGAACAATAGATGAGCGAACTATCATTTGTTATTCGCTGGGCAGGTTTACAGCGGAAAATGAAACAGAAAGGATATCCATCGGCGCCGTCATTTGTGTGATCATCGCAATTTGTAAAAGTCTCTTAAAAGGAATCTATCAGCAGGTTTTTTTGCTATTTAATCTGTAGAAGCAGAGAGCCTGATTCCAGCAAAGTGTCACTTATTACATTGTGTGTTGTAATTTCTATACAATCAGTGTTTTATTAGCAAGAGATTATCAGTGCCTGACTAGGTCTCACTTTGATTGCCTGTGATTACATTTTATTGCAATGTTACGGTGGCTGAAAAAACGTAATTCTGGCATTTTTTTTTCTCATTACGCCATTTATCAATCCGATTAATTTACTTTACATTTTGATAGACGGGACATTTCTGAACGCAGCGATACCAAATATGTGTATTTTTTATTTTTTTAATTGTTTTTTAATTGTTTTATTTTGAGTGGGGCTGTGAAGCTGCGATAATCCGATCGCCTGTGCTACACTTGTCAGGGCTTCAGCTATAATGCCTCTGTAAGGAGATAGACCAGACCTTGGGTACCTGCAAGCCGGGTCCGGAACTGAAAGTGCTGCATCCTCTGTTTCTGGGGGAAGCCTGAGAGAGGCAGACCTTCTAGCAGAATGGGCTCTGAGAACATCAGGAGGAGATCTCCCCTGAGCTTCGTAGGCTAGACTTATTGTGGATCTGATTCACCAGCCGATTGTGGATTTTGCTGCCTTCTTGCCTTTATTTGGACCCCCGTACTGTACCAATAAATTTTTGCCTCCAACCCACTGTTGCTTTTAGGTATTTGAGCACTGTCTCCCTTATGTCTAGGTTATGATAGGTTCTCTCTTTCAGGTTTCTAGGGTGTTAGCAGAATGAGGGAAGAACAACTTCCTGATTTATATTTGAGTCTGAAACAACTTTAGGGAGAAAAGCTGGGTCGAGCCTCAAAACTAAACAGTCTTCAAACACTCGCAAATATGGGTCCTGGATGGATAGGGCCTGTAATTTCCCTGGCCTCTTTGGTGACGTAATAGCCACTAAGAATGCAGAGAGCTTGCTGATCTTGAGAGAGAACTTGCTGATCTCCATGTCCTCTGATAAGTCGTATGGTCGCTTACACAGAGTATTAAGGACCAAGGTAAGGTCCCATGGTGGCACCGACCTCCGTATCAAAGGCTTCAGCCTTTGTACAGCTTTGAAGAACCTAGCTATCCAGGGGTGTAAGGACAGAGCCGAGTCAAAGAATACACTGAGGGCCGAGATCTGCACTCTCAGGGTACTGGGTCTAAAGCCTTTTTAAATCCTGCCTGTAGGAAGTCAAGAATCTTAGGGATGTCTGGATAGGCAATATCTATTGACGCTTCTCCACAATAACTGCAGAATCGTTTCCAAATCTTGCTGTAAATGGCGGAGGTCACTGGTTTCCTACTTGCTTGAATCGTGCAGATCACCTCATCAGATAGACCTCTGGACTTCAGGACCTCCCGTTCATGATCCAGGCTGCGAGTTAGAGAGCGCCCGGGTTGTGATGGACGACTGAGCCTTGGTGGAGGAGATCTTCCCTCCCTGGTAGTAGGATGGGGTCTTCCCTCGACATCTTCCTCAGCAGAGGAAACCAGGACTTCCTTGACCAGAAGGGTACTACTAAGATAACCGTTGCCCCTTCTTTGTGTATCTTCCTGAGGATTCTCGGGATCAGAGGAAGAGGTGGGAATGTGTATAAGAGGCCTTCTTACCATGACTGGGATAGAGCATCGAGCCCCGCTGAACCGTCCAGAGGATTTAAGGAAAAAAATGTTCTGATTTTTGCATTTTCTCTGTTGGCGAACAGATCGACGTCTTGTTTACCCCAGCGTTGGCACAACCTGTTGAACACCTTGTCGTTCAATTCCCATTCTCTGGTGGTTACTTTCTTCCTGCTCAGAAAATCCGCCACCTGGTTGTTGGCTCCCTCTAGATGTACTGCTGAGACGGATAGGACAGATTTTTCTGCTCATGTGAAGATCCGTTTTGCCAGCCGCTGAAGTTCCGGATGCTTTGGACCTTCTTATTGATGCAGAAATGCCACCACCGTTGTGTTGTCTGACAAGATATTTATGTGGTTGCCTTTGACCAGGGACCAAACTTGGAGAAGCACTTTCCACGCTGCATATAACTCTCTGAAGTTCGATGACTTGGCTCTTATATCTGGGCCCAATCTCCTTGGAAGTATCTCCCTTTCACATGACCGCCCCAGCCTAGCTGACTTGCGTCGGTGGTGATGATGACGCACGGGGAGAGAATCCATGGAACGCCAGCCTGGAGGTTTTCCGAACAGTCCACCAACGCAGAGACTCCTTCACCCGTAGAGATAGGGGCATTCCTTTGTCCAGCGAGAACTGACTTCTGTCCCATGTTGATAGGACCACCCTCTGCAGTTCCCAAGAGTGGAACTGACTCCATCTCACAAAGGGGATGCAAGCTGTCATCAGTCCCAGAATCTTCATCGCTTCTTTGATAGAGCAGCTGTTTCTTGCGAAGTGGTGAATCCTTTTTACTATCCCCATCTGTTTGTCTTCTGGTAAAAAGGATGTTCGTAAATGGGGGTCTAGCCAGACCTCCAAAAATCTTTTCTTCGGTTCTGGGACCAAGTTTGACTTCTCCCAGCTTATGACCCATCCTAGATTCTGCAGCGTGGAGATTGTCAGATGTCAATCGGCCCTGAGCTGTTCTTTGGAATTGGCCCCTATTAGGAAGTTGCCTAAATAAGGTATAATTGTGATGTCGCGATTTCTCAGATAGGTGACCACTTCTACCATTAGAAGCTAGGCCGAAGGGAAGGCACCGAAACTGGAAGTGACTGATCTTCCCCCAAACTCCCAAGGCAAACCTCAGATATTTCTGATAGAACTCGTGAATCAGAACGTGATAGTATGCACTTTTCAAATCCAAAGTGCACATCACCATATTCTTGTCTATTAGGGGTATTGTGGACCTTATGGACTCCAGCTTGAATCTCTTATATCTGACGTATTTGTTTAGAGGCTTGAGATGTATTATTGTCCTGGTTTCTCCTGAAGGCTTCTTTATCGAGAAGAGGCTTGAGTAATGGCCTCTGCCCCTCTCCTGAGCGGGAATCGGGACTATAGCCCCAATTCTCAGGAGTTCCTGGATGTCCGACCACATTGAGGAGGTTGAGGGAAGGCAGGGGTTGGTTATTACAAACTATTCTGGAGGTAGACGAGCGAACTCTATCTTGAAACCCTGGGAGACGGTCTGCAATACCCATGGTTTTTGAGCTACCTGTTCCCAGGCTCCCAGGGACCACCTTAGCCGACCCTCTATTCTGACGACATCATTTTATGCGCGAGTCTAAGCCTGAGCCTGAAAAGATGGAATCTCTACCCTTCCCTCCTTTGGGGTAACTCCATCTACCCGTCTTCCCCTTTCCCCTGTAGATTGACTTCTAACTAGGCTGGGGCCTACGAAAGGGCTGATATTTCCTTGTCCTTTCTTCCGGGAACCCTTTCTTTTTATCTGAGGCTTTTTCTAGAATGTCGTCTAGAATGGGCCCAAACACTTTACCCCCTGAGAAGGGAATGGCGCAAATTTTATTCTTAGATTGGGTGTCTCCAGACCAGGTCTTTAGCCAAATAGCCCTTCTAGCTGCGTTGGATAATGTCCCGTTCCTGGCTGCGAATCGTACTGACTCAGAAGATGCGTTAGCCATAAAACCGGTCGCTAGCTTTAGGAGAGGCAGGGATTTCAGAATAGTGTCTCTGGGAGTCTTGACTCTTAAATGCTCTTCCAAGTTGTCCACCCATAGGTGCATAGAGCGGTCCACTGATGTAGTGGCAATGTTGGCCCGTATTATGGCTGCCGAAGTCTCCCAGGTTCTTTTCAGAAGTCCATCTGCTTTCCGATCCATAGGATCCTTCAGACTGGAAGAGTCCTCAAACGGGATAGTGAAGTCTCTCGGGATCACCAGTCTCTTTTCGGCGTCTTCCCATTCCGCCAGGATCATGGAGCGGATGTGGGCATTCATAGGGAACACTCTACTCATCTATGAACGTAAACAGCCGAACATCTCGTACTGAATAGAGCGGCCTTTCGGGGTTTCCTCTACTTGTATAGTATCACGCACAGCACGGAGGAGTTCATCTGTGTCCTCGGATGAAAAGAGGTACCGCTTCCCCCCTTCCGGAGGGTTGATAAGGGTTTCCCACTCCACCTGGTCAAAACCCTCTGATACATTGTCTTCCGAGGATATGTCAGATTCCCTCCGTCTCTTCCGAGAACCCTGAGGTTCCGACTGCGTGATCTGGAGATATCCCAGGCCCGAGATAGAAGCCTGGACCTCCTGCCTTATGATGGATCTCATATTGTCCATTAAGGAGGCTTGTTCCTTTCTGACAATTTTCGCCATACAGTCCTCACAGAGATGCTTCTGCTAGGTCTTGGGTAGCTTGGCCGTACAGATGGGGCATTTCTTATTTTTCCCCAATTCCTTGCTATCCTTTTAGCAGCTGTCACGGCAGGTTTCTCCCCTTAGAATACATAGAGTACAGGCTATGTGTTTCTAAGTGTGGGGAAGGGGTTAAAGGTGGTAATGTTTTTAGAAGCTTACTCACCTGCCCCTGGCTTTGCTCTGAGCCAGTCTCTGTTTTAGTGAGATCCTCCATCCTAACTAATAGAAACAGTCCCTGTATTACAGTAGGGCAGCCTGCACAATGCAAATAACCCTATTTATACAATACCCTCCTGAAGAGCCGGCCTCCTGGAACGCTGACCATGACCCGGAAGTCCTTTGGCCGGCCTGTAGATGTAACGCTGCTGCGGTGTACTGATGCCGGCCGTGACCCTGAAGCAGAGGGGACGTGGTCAGAAGTGCGCATAGGGATCCTCTGGTGGAGTGCACGCTGGAAGGCATGTCGCCCGTGGGGAGGAGGCAGCTGGAATACTGCCCCGAGGGCTACCGCATGCTGGAGGCAGTGTACTGGTGCTGGCTGCGACCCGGAAGCACAGGGGGGACGCGGCTGGAAGTGCGCATGGGGATTCCCCACTGGAACGCACGCCGCCCGCGGGGAGGAAGCCTGGAGGCATCGCATCCTGAGCCGAGAGCCCCCAGGCACGGGGGAAGCGGCTTGACCCTCAGGAACAGCGCTACACTGAGGTAGGCTGAGGGACGCTTCAGGAGGGGTGTCAGTCGCAGATCACTTGACAGTAGGAAGGGATCCTAGCCGATCTGCCCAATACGGTCAGGGGTAGGAGCTCCTCTAGTCATTTCTATCCTCCGTGGGACAGGAAAAAACACTGGAGGGTGGTAAGGGGAGGGTCCTTTTAACTTCTCATTGTTTCCTGTCCCATTGAGGATAAGAAGTACGTCCTCCATGGTGCTGTCAGGTGGTGAACTGGAAATGTTGCTTCAGACCGAAATTTTTCATTTTCACAAAACATAACAGCAGAAAATGGATGATACAATTTGTTGTGTAATTTCTTCTGAGCACGCTGATACCTCATGTGTGGTGAAAATCTACTGTTTGGGAACACAACATTCTTGGATGGGAAGGATTTACTCCAATTTACTTTTGGAGTGAAAAATTGATGGGAATAGATATCGCATTTGCAGAGCCCCTGATGTGCCTAAATAGTAGAAACCTCCCACAAGTGACCATATTTTGGAAACCACCCCCATTCAAGGAACTTACTTAGAGGTGTGGTGAGTACCGTAAACCCACAGTGGCTTCAAAGAATGTTATATCTTTGAGCTGTGAAAATGAAAAAAATACATTTGTCCCGCAATAATTTTGCTTCACACAAAAAATTTTCATTTTCACAAGGGTAACAGGAGAAAATAGACCATACAATTTTTTGTGCAATTTACACTGATACCCAATATGAGGTGTAAAACTACTGTTTGGGAGCACAGTAAGGCTCAGAAGCAAAGATGTGTCAATTGAATTTTGCACAATTTTGGCTACAATAAATTATGAATGTCTTGTTACGTTTGGAGAGCCTCTGACATGCCAAAACAGCAGAAACCCCCACAAATGACCCATTTTGAAACTACACCTCTTGAGGAATTCATCTAGGGGTGTAGTAAGCATTTTTAAATCTCAGGTGATTCACAGAGTTATGTAACACTGGGCTGAGTCAATGGAAAATGACCCCATACATGGTCAAGAGCTACTTTTGAGGCACAGTGGGAAACTCAGAAGGGAAGGAGCACCATATTGGAGTTCAGATTTTGCTGGAATGGTTTGAGGGTGCCATGTCACATTGGCAGAGCCTCTAAGGTGCCAGAACAACAGAATCCCCCCATAAATTACCCCATTTTATAAGCTATACCTCTCAATGAATTCATCTACAGATATAGTGAGCATACTGACTCAACATGTGCTTCTCATAATTTTATACCATTAGGCGGTGAAGAAAGAGTAATTTTATTTTTACCACCAAAATGTTGTTGTAGCCCCAAGTTTTTTATTTTTATAAGAGCTAATAGGGAAAATGCATCACATAGTTTGTTGTGCAATTTCTCCTGAATGTGCTAATACCCTACATGTAATTAGAAACTACTTTTCAGGCACAGTTGAAAGCTGAGAAGGGAATGAGCTCCATGTTGTAGTGCAGATTTAGCCGTTATGCTTTGCGTGTGCCATAACCCACTGGGAGAACCCTTAAGGTGCCAGAACAGGAGAACCCCCCCATAAGTTATCCCATTTTAAAAACAGCACATCTCAATGAATTCATCTAAGGGTGCAATGATCATATTAACACAATGGGTGTGTCAAAGAATTTTCTACCATTGGGTAGTGAAGAAAAAATGATTACATTTTTTCCACAAAAATTTTTCTTTAGCCCCAGATTTTACATTTTCACACTGGGAAATTGGTTAAAATGCCACCAAGATTTATCACACAATTTCTGCTGAATGTGGCAATACCCCAAATGTGGCTGTACAGTACTGCTTAGCCACACTGTACAACTTGGGAGGGAAGGAGCGCTATTTGACTCCTAGAGAACAAATTATTGCAGAATAGTTTGAGGACTCCATATACAGAGCCCCTAAGTTTCAAAACGGCAGAATTCCCCCTCAAGTGACCCCATGTTGGAAATTACACCCCTATGAGAATGAATCTACAGGTGTAGCGATGATTTTGGTGATGAGCCATTCGCTTTTCCAGAACCTTTTTACTACCAGTAACATGCAAGCCCCCTATATTTCCATCAACAGAAGACAGACCTGGGTGTGGACTTTCTTTTTTTGTGGATTGAGTTGAAGCTTTTATTAGGCACATTTTAAATAACATTTTGGTCACATTTATCCAGCACACTACTTTGAGTACTTACATCAGGGCCTACATCTAAATCTCTCAATGACATGATTCAGATGAAACCCCACGAGGAATCCATTCACTATAATGAGGCAACTGAGTTACTCTGAACTCCATTTGGCCTCTGTTCAGCTGTGATCTTCTATTCAGAGATGCACAAAACTGTCCGCTCTTTTATGCACGCTTAAAAACATAGACATGACCGCTTCACCAACCAGAAGTCATCCACAGTGACTCCATCTACCTCATTATAGGAAATCTTCTGCCAGGGGTTCCGTCTGAATCACGTATTTCAGAGATTTACACGGAAAAGTGTAAGCGCTCCGCATACAGCGCAAGATAAATGTGCGCCGAGCCTTACTGCCATCTTTGGGAGGTAGAATGAAAAATTCAATAGCAGGTAAAAAATTGGTTTTATTTATTTTTTACAGCATTCTTCGTAAGGTATAAGTGATTAAACTACTTTAATTTTCGTTTCGATGCAATTACAGCGATACTAGATTTATACAAATTTTTTATGTTTGGCTGCTGTCACACAATAAAAGACACTGTGGAGACACAGCAGTGCATCTTAATTACCCAGACTATTATTTTTAGCAAACCAAGAAAAATAGACTGTTATCTGTATGTTGGCTTTTGAGTTTATGTGTTGGTCAAGAAAACAGACTTTTGCTTGTAATATTGGCTTGTATTGTGCGTCCTCGATGACTAGTCATGTTTACTGATATACTAATTAATCATTCTCTAGGCCAGGTATTTTGTTGATTTTAAAAACTGATGAGGAAAATCTACGCAAATAGATTACATAATCAAACAATACGACTTGGTCATCACCATTCTTCCCCTTATCTGTGATGCTGGATTGAAGGATACTTGTTAAACATAAAAAGAGGTGATATGCCTCTCTGACAGACAGAGACTCAGAGACAGAGAGACAAAGAGAGAAAGCCAGAGATTCTGCCAAGACAGCCATACATCAAAAGGACCAGAGACTATACACCAGCCAATACATCATGGTTCCATCACGAGGGACACGGATCTATCATTCTACAGGAAACAACCTAGGGGTTCTCTGCCCCGGTTGAAAGAATACAGATCTGCTCCATTGACCATCACTGAACCATGGCTACATTTGGAGAAAGCCAGTATTGGGACCCCGCAGTCACCTGACTCCATGGAGATGTTCAGAGAAACCAGGTTGTGACCTTCGGGTCAACTGGCCTTGTACCTGAATGGACTGTCATCTCCCTATGCTTGTCGTTACCTCCTCTCTGTGTGCGTGCCACAGGTGGGGTAGCCGACCCTGGGAGCTCTGCGATTATCCTGGCGAGTCAGCGGAGGGGTGAGACTTTGTAATGTGCACCATCTTAGGGTATTTTGCTGGGATGTGTTATCTGCCTGTTTTGTGGTTCAATAAAGCATTGCCACACTGTTTTACCCTCACCCTGTGTTGTCTGAGTAGCGTTATGCCCACGTTAAAGTTAGAGCAGGCCATCGGCAGGACGATCCCTGGTCCATGCGGTTCCGGCTAGTGGACCTGGGCACCTGCCGACCCCAGTGTCTCCACAGACACTTTTTATCGGATTGCCATTTTTTGAGAGCTATCATCTCCGACAGCACCCAGATGTAACCAAATGTACAGAGTAACTGTAACCATTACCACTGCAGCACCATACGCTGTTTAGTGGCAGCTTCCAGGTACTGCAGCTCATATACAAAAGGATATAAAAGCAGTGGAAAACCCCTTCAAGTCCTCACAATCCTCAAAATCACAGGAATAATATAAAATGATGATCAATTAGCATAAAGGTCATAGATCCTTAGCAACACAAGAAACACCAATAGTGGCAAGTAGAAACCTCTCTATTAGGGCTCATTCACACGACTATATTGTCTGTACAAGTGCTGTCCGTGCAAAAAATGGTCTATGGTTGCACAAAATAAATTGGATGCTTTACAGAGACACAGTATAGCATCTGATTTTTACAGATACATTGCAATTCTATAACGTAGAGAACTGTAAATGGTCTTGTAAATGATTAATGGTTGCTCCTGAAAAAATGTTGGAATATGGTTGGTGCAACAACTCCATTCCTGTCTATGAGTGTTTAGCTGCTAGATTTGTATGCTTTTTATAAAGATGTCAAGTGAGAAAAAAAATCGTCCACGTTTCTGGATGAAACTCTGAACAAGTTTTTATATGCTCGTGTGAACCTGCCCTTATACAAAGCAAAGATCTACTACCAAGAGCAGTTTATGTTCTGGAGGACCCTGCATTTCTGTGTGTTGAGCAGATGACTCATTGAATTCAATTATACAGTTCATAATTCTTCAGCACCGCTGTAGGGGATGTACCAGTGTCTATGACCACCTAAGAATGCTCTCAAGCTGTAGCTTGTCAAATAAACGTGTCATGTTCTTAGAGATCCTTAAAATGAACCTGTCACATTGTACAAGCAGTCAGTTCAATGCACAGCATGGTATAGGACAGTGATGGCAAACCTTTTAGAAAATTGTGGAATCACACTGAAGGCATCAAAACTATGAATTA
>VIAB01014196.1:8787-21423 GCA_009801035.1 Oophaga pumilio | reverse complement strand
TTATTTGAGTGTTCCCTTTATTTTTTTGAGCAGTGTATAACTAATCATCTATTAAAACTGTTGTCCTGGTCCTCTGCGCTTCTTCTTTCCCCCTTTTGCAGATTATTTTTGACCTCTTTACTCCAGTCCAGGACTTCTGTCGTGACCAAGCTTCTGGTATCCCTGTGCAGGACAAGTAGTGACGTCAGAAGTTATACCATCGCCCAAGTAATGGCACAACGCACCAAACATCTAAGGCCGTGTTGTGGCAGAAGACTAGCCTTATAGTAAAGAAGCAGAAAAAAATCTGCATAATGGGGGAAATGGAAAAGAAAAGGCATGGAGATCTAGGTGGCACACTGCGGAGATGGAGAAATAGGTGAGTAGTGAGAGTTTGTTTTCAAGTATTATGCTCTGGGGTCTGGAGAAACCCATATCATTATAAGGATACTTCAATTTGTAGAGAATAACTTCACTGCAAATTAAATTTCCCTGAAAAATCCTCAAATTTGCCAAATCAGAATCTCATCAGATCTACTCATCTCTAGTCTCTTTACTCCAAGTGAGCAATTTGTGAAGCTTTCAAGGGAGTCCGGTTCTGACCTTCGTCTCCATCAGCTTGTGGCCAATATGGGTCTGTTTGTCATTGTTCAATGGCATTTGACTTAAATGCATCCTTAAATTCTTTGGAAGTGAATTGTGTGTCATTATCACTAATGATGATGCAAACCATGAAAAGCAAAGATACAGCCCAACCCATCAATTACAGATGAGGAAGTGGCTTTAGTGAGTATCAATCCAAAACCACTAACAGGTGGTGTCCAGATGGAACATCACACAGAATAGTAGACAGATCTTCCCATGGACCAATAGTGAATGGACTTGGTTTGATTTTGGTTTCGTGCCCACCAGATGACAGATCCAAAATAACAATGTTCTGCATCCATGTCAATTCCTGACCAACAAATCTTTTCACTTAACCATTTTTTGGTGTGCACCATATACTGATGTTCCTCATGAGCTAATGACACGGTTTGTAGTTGTAATTTTGGTTTCCACGCAAAACTAATTTCACCCACAATAGATTGCTTATGTTTAACTCCTGGATAGGTTGGATCACAATGACTACATGTCTCCAGCCTTATACATTGTCATAACTGCAAAATTTCAGGATCTGCTGCTGAAAATTCTTCAGCCTCACATGGTGTCACTGCAGAATCTTCAGCAGCAGTAAGCATATATTTACCTCTTCTTGAAAGTGCATCTGCCGCATTTATAGATCCAGGCATTGGCACAGCATGGATTGTCAGTGCCATCGGGCAAGGCAAAGATTTTACGCTCCCTAACCCGTGGACCGTTAGCACTCCCTAAATCTATTACCAGTACATTATTGAACATGTTATCCTCCAAGCACATTGAACATTCAGAAATTGCTGATGTGATTATAGGTTGCCCTTTGACCCTCTAGGTAATTTCTGCTTTCCGCTGAAATCCGGCACACAATTTTACAAATAAAAAGTTATACCTTGGTATCATGCCTTTTTTTTTTACATTTTTGTGCTTTTTATTTAACTATTATTCTGTATGCAGAGATCAAGATGACAAATTTCACTTAATCATACTGAGGGCTTTATCATCTGTCACTGCCTATGAAGAGCACAGTAGCAAATGTCAAACTCTTCCCAATAGCAGCACTATACAAAGGAACCCACAAAGACTGAGATGTGAAAGCAGCCCTTGCAATGCTGCATGGCTCTGATCTGTGATGTAACAGGTACTGAACACAACTGTACAAGGTATGAAAATCCGCTAGATATAGCTTTATGGGAGGACCAGTGTGGCAAACTAAAATTTTCTTAGCTCCTGTCTGCTTCACAGTGTTGGAAATGGTGGGGGGGCAAGTTTTTTTTTTGCAAAGCGCCAAATTTCAAAGTGTTTAAATTCATGTGAACTCAATAAAGTCAGGAAACTCAATTCCAATTCGATCTTCCCTGAATCAAACCGCCCATCTCTAGTGCTAGGATCTCAGTTGTTTTGCACTAAAATGCACTTTAGAAAAGCAGTTTCAAATCTGCATCAAAAAAAAATGTAAAAACAGGGAAAACACAGCAAAATATCAATAATCAGAAAGATTCTCACTGCACATTTTTGTGCAGACACCTGTAGAAAAAAATAAGACTTTTTCACAAAAGGTAACATGGCTTCGGAGATCTGTTTGTATAGTGAACCGGAGTGTTGCCTCTAAACTAGGATGGTACAGTAACCACAGGAATGGCATTAACAATTTAAGCTGTTGCTGCAGGATCAAAGTCAACTATAGTTGTGGCACGGAAAATGCGAAACTTCAGTTCATTAAAAACTTATTGAAAAAATTACACGTTATCTAGCAAGGCAAAGCAAGCAAAGCACCCCCACACCATCACACCACCTCCTCCATGCTTCACGGTGGGAACCAGGCATGTAGAGTCCATCCATTCACCTTTTCTACGTGCAAAGCAGTAATCAAAGCAAAAGGTGGCTACTTTGAAGAACCTAGAATATAAGACATATTTTCAGTTGTTTCACACTTTTTTGTAAAGTGTAATGTATAATTCCACATGTGTTACTTCATAGTTTTGATGCCTTCAGTGTGATTCTACAATTTTCATAGTCATGAAAATACAGAAAAATCTTTGAATGAGAAGGTGTGTCCAAACTTTTGGTCTGTACTGTAAATGTTCGGCGAATCAAACCGAACTGAACCTTGAAAGGTTTGCTTATCTATAGTAAGGACCCCAGAAGCTGAAGTCAATTCAATTGGCTAGGAGAGGGCTAAAACCTTCCTTGACCCTCTCCATATCTGTCCTGCCTATGCGGGCCCTCCGATTAGCTCTGCTATTTTCTTTCCAAATGGCCTTGCCATTTTTTTGGCCCCACCCAAGATGAATTGCAGTAGGCTCTGATTCCAAATTTCTTTTAATTTTGAGGTGAATTTGATTAGTCTCAAATTGATTCACTCATTTCGACTGGGTTCCCTTTGGTCCAATGGCATAGCATGGAGGGTGCCAGGAGCATCAAAGTCAATGGGGTGCAAAATTCTAACCCCCTCCGACCCTCCTCCATGCTGCCCCTACTGTTAAGTGATTGCCATCTGCAAGTGCTGCATCTTCTTGGTGTTGGTGCAGTGAGTGTCCTCTGAGAGATGCTCGTGTAAATTGCAGCAGTTGGGATGAGTTTGTCATAGGCTGCTATACTTTGCATAGGCAGCAATCCAAATGAAAACGCTTGGTATAATGAAGTGAGATTTGTCATCCTGTTTGCTGCCTATGCAGAGCGCATCAGCCTTTGACAACACCTGCCTTCTGCACTCAACATAGCTAGCACGTGTACCATGCTCCTTCCCGCATTCCCATGTGACCACTTCCAATCTCTGTCTTCAGCAGTAAAATAACCAAGGACAGCGCAGAGAACCTGGAAGCGGAGGAGGCGTTAGGACAACAGAGGGCTTAGGTGAGTATATTGTGTTTTATTATTTTAATATCTTCATGGCTCTCTAAAGAAAACAGCAAAATGGTGAATAAAACACCAAAAGTAGCAGATTTGTCAGTATCCAAACTTTTAGGGAAATTAATGACCACATTGATTAGTTATGGAGTGATTCACTCATCTCTATTGAGAGCCCCATGTTTCTTGAGTGGCATTCCTACTTTCCAAAGCATATATCACATTTTTGCAAGCTATGTGAAGCATGATATGTATCCCCCTCCTTGATCTGATACATTTTCACGGCTCGCATATGGGAAACTATTCTTGGCACAAACATTAAACAGACAGAAATGTCAAATTTGTAGGGAGGATATTAATGGATTAGGACCGAGCTGCTTCTTCCTGTTTAATACAAGTTGCTGGGGGGTTGCGTTTACTCCTTTGTAGCTGTGTCACGAGAAACTGGCAGCTTAGTTTAGGGACACTTTGGAGGAATGAGGAATGTTTCCCAGAAAAAGAGGATTTGGAAAAATATTTCCATGGGGTGAATTGTGGGGTAGGGGGAAGGAAGGTGCAAAAAATCACATAGGAAGGTTGGAAGTCCCATAAATTATATGAAATATGCTTTGTGTATGAGTCGGAAATACTTAAGGATTATGAAAGAGATTATCATCATATGGGACTTAACAAGATGTCATCAGGAAGACCTTTACATGTTGGAGAAGGAGGCCAAAAGTTTCACGTAACTGATGATTTAGAATACAAATGGAAGTTCCAAGTAGACTCGCATTTCATATCTGTTCCCGATATACTCATTCCTAATAACACATATTAAGTAGAACATGTAGACATCAAATTGTGAAGGTGCTGTCTTGTCTATTGACCAATTTACTTTCAAAACAGTAACAGATCCAGTTCGGGGTTTGCTTTCTTCCATCTCTTCCCCGGCCTGGTCATGTGTGGGTTAACCTTTCTCTGCCTCTCTTTGGTGCGTAGTGGGCTATTTTTCTGCGCTGCTGCTGACTGCCCTTGTCAGTTATAGTTCTAGCCTTCAGCTTGAGCAATTGATCGCATTACACCCTGATTTGTCCTCTGTCCGTTTACCTAGGGCCCATTCCTGCGCTCCCCTGTGACTTTGCTTATCTTAGTACTTGCTCTCTGTGTTGTGACCCCTTGGTATTTGACCCGGCTTGTCCTCTGACCTGTTTTACTGTCTTTAGCCTCTGGCCTTCTTGCTCCCTACCAGCTCTGACTTCTCTGGCTTGTTTCTGATCACGTGTATTGCTGTGACCTCTGGTACTTCGTTCCCTCTCCGTTGTCTGACTACTTGTCTCCTGCTTGCCTGACTACTCTTCCGCTACCTAGTGGCTCCTGCCTGCTACACTGTGGTTCACTGTGAGTGTACCTGTTTTCCTCAACCCGCTCCCCCTGGTGGAGGTAGTGTGCTACTGCGCTGCAGCAGGCATTACAGCCAGGACTTATTTGTGACTCCTTGCATTTTTGGTTGTTATGTGCACCAGACCCAAAGATGTCGTGTTGTCTCCACCTTAGTCCACCCAAGTAAGCAACAGTCCCGCTTTATGTTGGCTCACATATGAGTTTTCAATGTTTTAACACATTGGCTTCTTCAAGCTGCATAAGCACATGCATCTTGTGGACAGCCTATATGTTAAAACGTTGATGACGCACACAGAATTGTAGGCCAACCATGCATGGTGGCGTGATACTGCCATGTCTGATTATTATTATTATTTATTTATATAGCGCCATTAATTCCATGGTGCTGTACATGAGAAGGGGTTACATACAAGGGGTTACATACAAAGTTATAGATATCGTTTACAGTAAACAAATTTACAATGACAGACTGGTACAGATAACTAACTAAGATGCTAGGGTTTGTCTGATAAGTTCACCAGATGGTGCCTGCCTCAGCTCAGTTTGCCCTATTGACAACTGCATCGCAGCCCCCTAGCAGTTGATGACAATTGCTATATCTGTAGAACAAGTGAGACAAGCTCTCTAGGTATTCAAGCAGATGTTTGAGTGTCTGCCTGCACCATTGGTTGGATGGGCAGTAGTTTATTTAATACCTCCATGTTCCTACCCCCTATGCAACTCTAGTTGGGTCCACCAATGCCTGTAGATTCCCTATCAACTTAATTCCCACCTATACGACCCACCCTTCGTCTGTCCTGTTCCCAAGAACATAAATATAGAACGTGTATGGGTTGCAGAGTAGCACATGGCCCTGAAGCATAAGGCCTCTTTCACACATCCGTCTTTTTGTATCAGGCATGATCCGGCGTGTTGGTAAAAAAACGGATCCGGTACCGGATGCGGTTTTTTACCATTGACTTTCATTAGCACCGGATCGTGCCTGATGTCATTGCGTTGTATCCGTTTTTGTCCGGATCCGGCGGAAATGTACATTCCGGCGGCCGGACAAAACGGAGCATGTAACGTTTTTTTTGTTTGCCGGAGCCGCCTGATAGTGCCTGAAGCGGCGCATCAGGCGGCCGGAAACAATAGAAGTCAATGGAACCGGATCAGACTTTTGTGCAATCCGGCAAAAGTCTGATCCGGTTTCTGGAAATCAAGGTCTACTACTACTACTACTACTACTACTACTATTACTACTACTACTACATTTTCCAGTGTCTCTGGGCATCAGAAACCCTCTTTTTCTGGGTTCAAAAGTTCAGGTCGGATCCAGCAAAAAAACGGATCCTTTGCATCAGTTTTTTTATTTCAGTGCCGGATCCGTCCCTTCAGGTGTTCGACGGATCATGCCTAATACAAAAAAAAGGATGTGTGAAAGAGGGCTAAGGGGACTCAAAAGATCCCTTTGGCCTACATGAGAAAAACCAACACAATTAAAGATTGTGATTGGATTCAAGTTATTCAATTGCCCTGCTCTATAAACATAACCGGTCTTTGTCACACATAGCACATCATCCACCCCTGATGATAGGGACACTCAAGTTGGTCTATAACCTCCAGACTGGTAATCAGTGTTATCAGGTTTCTTTATGTAGGAACTGTTATTTGGCATTATTTAAGCACTGTATGACAGTGTTTAACATGGTATTGTGTGGCACTACTAATCAATCACTCATGATATAGCTGGATGATTAACATGTACAATTCCTCTGTCACTTTATCCTCTGCTCTTCCATCTGATCAATTCCTATGACAATGATAATATAACAAAGGAGACCATGTACTCAGCTATGTCCACCTTGGGACACTGTGCGAACATGACAGTACCCTTCTTAATGTGACAAGATGCTGCTAACTCTACAAAGCACAGCGGACTTGGCAGAGAAGAAGAAAAGATAATGAGAGGCGCCGTCTACACGATCTTGTGTTATTTGCTGCCTGAATGCTAATTATAATGTCCTGTACTGTTATCAAATCTGTTTAACAAACACTCCGACTCCAATGTCTGCAAATCCTGGCAAGAGGCTGAGACGGAGGATGTAACCGATAGACCGAGCAAAAGAGAAATCCGTGCAGAAGATCTCAAGGACGTCCAGACAATGATGGAGATAAAGGAGACATCACAGGAGTCAATTATAGGAAAGGAAATGGAATACAATGTAGTCAGAAACATACTATTGACAAGTAAACTTCCATCCTAAAATCAATTACTTTAAAGGGTATCTTCACCTCCAGGTGAAAATCTGATATATTGACGGGTGAGGTCTGTAGCATAGAGCTAAAGCATGTTGGAGCCCTGTGAGCCACTGGAAGTTTGAAGAGGCGAGGAGATGCATGCTTTGATAGTCTTGTGGATAGATCAAGAGGAGCTAGTGAAAGCAGTGTTGGGTCTACAGTGTGCTGCGCCCATACTGAGCGCAAGCAAAGTTGTCTTAGATTCTTAGACAAAATGTGGCAAAAAATTACACGCAGACAGCACACCTAAAACCAAGAGTGCCATTATTATTTGCTACAAAAATTACTTGGACACAGATGATAATAGTGCCACACAGTAAATTGTGATCTTCTCAGTGTCCTGTATATTAATAATGCCTAAATATCAGTAATGTCCTTTGTGTACCACTATATACTAGCAATGCCCACTGTTGAGCACCCCACAAATAGTACTACCCCTAGACAGTAATAATGCAGTTTTGACAATTTTAAATCTCACCTCACAGTTATATTGATGCCACCTGTTACACAACTGTCCCGGCTCCAGTGTAAAGGGTTGCCAATTATAGCATCTCTCTCTAACCCCTTTAAGTGACGTCCCGGTTTGATATAATTGTAGTTTATTAATTATGTATATTACTGTGTGTTTGACTCAGCACCACAATTGTGGATTACCAGGGCTATGGGGTACTCGGCACCGAGCCCGTAGATTTCTATGGGAGATGTCACTGGTAGCTGTGGCTCGGTCCGTGGCCCTGGCGGTCATGCAATAGGGGGATATTTACAGGGGATTTGTAGATAATTATTCGTGACGCCACCTGTGGATTCTGATCACTAAGACCAGCGCTGCAATGTGGAACTCTGAGGGGATGTTATGGCAGCCAGGTGTTGGGTCCCCCACAGGTGGGACTAGTCCCTCAAAGTCTATGGTGATGGTGTCGGGTGCAGAGAAATGAAACAGTCTCAAACAAGTTGTTCTCTTTCCATACCTTTTACTGATAGGTGGTTCAGGCAGGTCCCGGGGAGCTGGTCGGGGTGGAGAATGCGCTTCAAGATAACCGCTGAGCAGGTTAGAGGCCTCCTTAAACTTTACATGTAAGTTGAGTCCAAACTTGCGTGAAGCGAAGTTAACTCTTGAAATCTCCAGCTGTCTCATTAGCTGTACCGCCCGGCTGACATTGAGGTAGAGCCTTCTAGTGATAGAACTAAGTCCTTACTTTTGCCGTGCACTGACTCAAAGTTCTTGTTCTACCTGACTCTGGTTTCGTATCAACACTTTGGGCTGCTCCCTGCGACTGGTAGTCCAGAGAGACTCTGGTTGTTTCGTTACTATGCTTGAAACAATAGCAACACTTCGGTCCCCAGTGACCGGCTAATAGTGCAGGTAATTCAGTACCTGTAGCACTTCTTTCTGTCTTCTTCCACTGCGCCCTTCGCCCTGCTCTCGCTCTTAACATAAGCACAGCAGCTTAGATGGTAAAAGTCAATTCTTTCTTTGAAGTCTTCCTTGAAGCTCACTGAGCAGCTCTCAGTATTCTCCTAGTCCAGGATCCACTGTCACTGAACTTCACTGTCCTGAGACAGGCGGCTGAAGCAACTGCTCTGAGCTCCTCTCCTTCCTCCCAACAACTCTCCTCTGTCTCACTTCTGACAGGAACTAATCTTCAGCTCACACAGAGCTCTGACAGGAAATCTCCTCTGTCTGGCAAGAACTAGTCCTGACTGGACTGAAACAGGAAACTGAACTCACTCCTCTCCCTCAACACTGTCTGACTGACTGAGCTGCGTGTCACCTCCCTATATACCCCTGTGGGTGTGTCTGAAAGTGTGACGTGAATGAATATCAAGCATTATTTGCGGTTACCTTTCTGCGCATCCTCCAGGATTATGTGTGCCTTACATACCTGGGCCACACATGTGTATTTATGCTCTTTTTCTATGTACATATGTAAAGTGTTTTTGCTGCTACTGAACTGTATTAATATAGGGAAAGAGCAGTGTTTCTTTCTGGCCACTAGATGGGGGCATTACAGTGACCTAACTGTAAATAGGAATTCTGTGTAGTAAATAGTTAATATAGGAGGGGCATGGTGGATAAGGCAGGAAAGACTTCCTTATAGTTAGTCCGGGCCAGGGCGCCTGTTGAGCTCGGGTGGGCTCATTAGCCCCGGGCAACACCGTGCCATGCAAGGTTTGGACAAGAGTAAAGCCCAACCATCTATTATCTGGGGCCTGAACATCAGCAGTGGAAGCAGTGACAACAGTGCTAGCGGTGCAGTATAAGTAGGACTGCAGTTGGTAGGAAAGACTAAGCAGTACGGGCAGGTCGTTCATCATGTGGCAGCTAATTGCGTGAGCTGATGCCCTCAGAACCAGGGCAAAACAGCTGAGGGAACTCCCGAACGAAGTAAGTCTGGACAGAAAGGACACTGTGGAACCGAAAGATACGGTCCTTCCCGGAAGCGAGCTTAGTGACAGGAACAGTGGAACAGGGAAAGAGGAACAATTGTGCATTGTGAAACCTGATGCTCATGCTGTGAAGAATACGGATGTGCTGCGTTCAGAAACAAATAAAGTTGTTTATTTAAAAATTGAATTGGACTGTGTCGCTATTTAAGCCGGACCATTTATAAGGAGCCTCTAGCAATGCAGAACAGACCCTGACAGCGCAGAAAACGGAGACACAGGTACGCAGAATGATGGACATTGTATGTATGTGATGAGGGGCCAGGGCATGCCAGATACACTAGCCTCAGCCACGGCTACTGCCCTGGCCACCTCTCACACCAGCGCAAGGCCTTTCTCCTTTCTGCTATGGCTGGCTCCCTCTGTACTACCATGTGCTTGGTTTCTTTGGAAACTCGGCAAACATCTCAAAAGTCATCATCCAAGGACAGTTTAAGACCAGTTCAAGCACCCACATTTGCCTGAGTATTCAAGTGTTTTACAAGAGTTTGCTTTATCATCCACTTCTCTCTGCTCTAGTCAGTTTTATAATCAACTCTCCAGCAAACACCTGTTTGTTATACAGCAAACTACAGGTGCTTCCCAGCTTAGTCTTTTGAATTCTGGTGCTATTTCACACTCAGTTCTGCTGATACAGGTAGCTGTTACCAGACTGATCTCTGCTAATACTGGTGTTGTTGACACCTTGGTCTCTGCAAGCAAGGCACCTGATTATTATTCATTTCTGCTATAATATGCTGCATATGCTCATAACTCTTTTATTCCTGTGTGTAATCACATGTCTGGAACCAAGTTACCAGATTGACTATATATGTATTACTTCTATGTGTAGCCATATCTTTGAAAACAAGTTACCAGATTGCCTATATATTTGTTAATTCTGTGTGTAACCACATCTCTGCAAGACAGTCACTAGATTGCCTATACAAATTCTGTTCTTCTTTATTCTCATACTTTTTTCTGCTTAATCTGACGTTTCCTGTTCCACTTTTCTGTCTACAGTTCTGCATACTCCACTGTCCTGGTCCTTGAGGATCCAAGACCTGCTCCACAGCATCATTACCTCTGATCTGTGCTGCTCACCCTCACTTACAGTTTATACAACCCACCTTACACCAGGTGAACCCTTAAGACAAAATTTGTGCCACCTTTTAAGTAATATTACCCTTTTTGTGCTCCCTAGAAAAAAATGCAATATATCATCAAACCATAATTCCCTCACCATTAGTGATTCTTCTGAAATTTTACAAAAAGTCATATTTTCCTGAATCCTGATTTTTTTTGTAATTCGTTCCGCTGGAATTCAGAAAAATGGCAGACACTTGCTGTACCATAGAGGGCCAGCAAAAGATTTTTTAAAAAAACATACCTTATTGCCCACTTCTCCAACCACTTCCACTGCTCGCTCTCCTCTCTTAGTCATCAGTGCATCTTAATACCATGCTGAAACCCATAGCCTCCTCATGTTGGGTCGGTACTTCCGGCATAAAATTTCAGAGATGTTGTGACAACAACACCATGACTTGCACCGCGACTTTGCTATGCTCATTCTAAGTTGGGACTTCCCTGATCTTACGCGTTGTAAGGTTGCAACGCTGTGAAGTCCAGGCCTAGCCTGAACAGGCTTGGGATTTCAGTAGTAAGAAGAGGCTCTGAGGACTGGAGACATGGGGTGAGGTGCATATTACTTTTTTTTTTACATTTTTGCATTTTCATTTTCGATTCCCCCCCCTTTCAAGAGCCATAACATTTTTACATAGAAGTCTGATGGATTATTTTTTTGAAGGACAGATAGTACTTTTGAATAAAACTATTCATTTTATCATGCGATTCAGTTGAAAGCAGGAATAAAAAATCCAAGTGCGTTGAATTGAATACCACAGTTGTTTTTTGTGTTTTCTATTTACTATGTTCATTATACAGTTAAACTGACAATATGCAATATAATTTTTTGATTTCAATGGTGAAAAAAAATCTGAAGTTTATGAAAAAAAATATTTTGCATGAGACCCGTAACTCTTGTAGTTTTCAGGATATGAGGTTGAGTGAGAGTTCATTTTTTGTGCCCTAAACTTTTGTTTTTACTGAAACCATTTTGGGATAGATATGATGTTTTGATCGCCTCTTATTGCATTTTATTGCAATGTTGCAAATTTTTTTCGTTACTCCGTTTACCAATCACATTAATTTATTTTATTTATTTCCAAGCGACACTACTCTGTGCTCCTCCTCCTAGGCCTGTCCTATGCCTTTCACACAGTGGACCATTCCCTATTATTACAGACCCATCTCACCTCTTGGTATCACTGACTTGACCCTATCTTGGATCTCATCATTACTAATAAACAAGACATTCATCGTCTTCCACTCACACACCATCTCCTCACCTTGCCCCCTATCTGTCGGAGTCCCGCAAGGTTCACTCCTAGGGCCCCTGCTCTTATCCATCTATACCTTTGGCCTCGGACAGCTCATAAAGTCCCATGGCTTTCAGTATCATCTCTACGCTGACAACACACAGATCTACATCTCTGGACCAGATATCACCACCTTACTAACCAGAATCCCCCAATGTCTGTCCGCTATTTCATCCTTCTTCTCCGCTAGATTTCTAAAACTTAATATGGACAAAACAGAATTCATCATCTTTCCCCATCTCATTCGACTCCCCCAACAGACCTATCCATTACAGTAAATGGCTGCTCAGTCTCCCCAGTCCCACAAGCTCGCTGCCTCTGGGTAATCCTTGACCCTGATCTCTCCTTCAAACCACATATCCAAGCCCTTTCCACTTCCTGCCGACTTCAACTCAAAAATAATTCCTGGATCCATACATTCCTAAACCAAGAATCTGCAAAAACCCTAGTCCATGCCCTCATCATCTCTCGCCTTGACTACGGCAACCTCCTGCTCTGTGGCCTCACCTCTATCCCTCTCGCACCCCTCTAATCTATTCTAAACTCTGCTGCCTGACTAATCCACCTGTCCCCATGCTATTCCCCGGCCTCTCCCCTCTGTCAATATATGCACTGGCTCCCCATTGCCCAAAGACTCCAGTTCAAAACCCTA